>JAMKCH010028782.1:0-72503 GCA_023653785.1 Ophioderma brevispina | reverse complement strand
TCCCCTTTAAGGTGATATATGGGAAAATTAATCACTAAATGGGTGCAACGAACGGAAAATATGATGCTGGCAGCTTATGGACTATGAATGAAGCAAGATCTTGGAATTTCTAATAATTGAAACTATAACCTTTTCAATATCAGAACTGACCTTTGCCGCAAAAACAAAAGAAACAATAAACAAAAGAATATGCGTGGAGAATGTGTGTTGTCTAAAGACAGCTAAAACAGTAACAATCCGTGAATAAAATGAAAAAGTGGTACAAATTTTCTATCGGCCATAGCTCGGTAAATATGTGTCCTTTAGGGAAAAAAATCGGTGTCGGAAACCTAACGAAATGGACTTTACAGAGAGTATCAATTTGTATGGTTTACGATTTCTCTTCGTGAAATAGAGAGCGCTTTGAGGGTTTTCATTTTTTTAGACATCTCTTATACTATAGTATAAGAGATATAACCCAAATATTAAAGTGTTTTAATTTTTCCCATACTCCGCTAACCATTAAATGCACGATAAATGCGTAACGATTGAGTACACGCTTCAATAAATGCAAAGTAGCAAAGCTAAACATTCATATCATTTAAAATGAACATAACGAAAAAATAATACCAAGTTACAGTATTAGTAATCCATGTCGAGATTACATACGAAAATTAACAGCTGTATGTTACACAGCTGTGGTACATCCATTACTCTTTGTTTTAGCTTCTCATTTTAGTCTAAGTCATTGTTTATGGTAAATTGTATTGTGTTGTCCCACATACATAACATTGTCAGTATAATACGCCGAATGAACAGATAATAATGGCTCTGGCGTAATTATACCTTTATAAAAATCATATCATGACTAAACGTGTTATATATAAAAAGAGGCCGATCGCATAGCGCTTCGTGCAAGTCGGATTACATTCAAATTTAGCTATAGAAAAACCCAAAGGAAAACAATTGATTTTTTTTTTGAAAGTAGGATACATCAACAACCCAAGTTGTTTAAAAGTTGTAAACAGCGGGTTTTTTCTGTGTATAGGCGCGCGTGTTTCTGAGACATATCTTTTGCTCCTTGAAAACATTTACCGTTCGCTGTAAAACAGATTTGTTCAAAAGTTACAAAAGATAAACAAAGCAAATCAAAGTTCTTTTGGCATAAATGAACTTAGCGCACAACCGGATTTCAGTAACTGCACTACATACTATCGATTGTTGGTACTCTGTTGTTGAAGTAAGATCAATTGTTTTAAAACATTAAAAATATGTTTTAGTGTTAACACGCTGGTACTTTCCATCAATTCATTCGAATGAATTATGTATTTCTTGATACAGCAATGTATGCTCAACATATATTGTGTTTTTCATCGTCCATGTCGAAAAACATAATCTTTAGGTTTTCCTAAAATCAATTAAACACGTTATAACACATAGAACCAATACCATGCTAAACAGAATCATAAATTGCATTGTTTTCTTTTTTGTGTGAACTAAAAGGTGATATTTCCAAATTATCAATTAGATAATTGCAGAAAATGTGAATTGGGATAATCTTTCTACGGTCACTGCATTCCTGAAGAGTGTCCTGTAACAATTTAGCAATGATGATAATAATAATAATAGCAATGAAAATGAGAAAAACACATACATAAAATAAATAAAATAAAGATAATAAAAAAAAACGACATAATGACATTATAATTATTTAAAGCAAATTATTCAAGGTTACACTATCGTGGAATGCCGTATAAAACCCCAATATTCGGTTCATATTTTGTAATAATCTAGATGTAAACTCTTCTTTTTAGTGACCAAAAGCAGCGGGAAGAACAACAATAATAGTCATTATCTTTCGCATGGAATTGGTTGTATGGTTCCCTGTTGACATAAACAATATGTTTCATTGATTGATAAAATAAAAACATAAACAACTAAGTGTGTTGATAGTGCACAATGCTACGACAAATAGGTTAAAATCTCTGCTTGATATAAATATATAACTATGATTAGATGGAATAAAGACACTTTCACAGCTAACCGCTAACTTGTGTTGCAGTCCATGTAATTTTTAATATTAATCTTCAAAATTAACATTTGAATACGATAAATGATTCTTGTTTGCGCAAAAAAACAAGAGTTTTCCTTGTTTATTTTCCAAGTTGTCATTTATTGTTTGATTTATTGTTAGACCTAAATAAAGACCAACAATGGTCGGTGTTTTATGGAAAGAGGTTTATAATGTACTATAATTAGCAACAAAAAATAAGTGTTTGTTAGATTGATTGAATGAAAAATGAGCTCATCACATACCAACTGTGACGTATACACGCAAGCTAGTGTAAACTTTGACGTGAATTTAAAAACGAGTAAATAATTCAATAAAACAATCAAAGCATAAAAACGCGATTAAAAAGAGTAAGCACAAGTTGTGGCAAACGAATATCGAGTCCTTTTCCATGTGCAACCATTCCGGGCGATTGGTCACGGTTGATGGGGACCCCAGCGCGACTTAGCCACGAAATCACGCCTTTTTTATGGCTGTATTGTTTAGCTTAAAAGGTCTCATTTAATTGTTGGCATATATCTGGGAAAAGCTACGTGGGAAACAATAACTACCTATTTCAATAACCAGATTGTAAAACAGGCCTATTCTATTTGTATAATATGTCTTCACATTTATGGCCTATAGACCATCATATTTATCTAATGTAACGACAATGGTAACGTTTTCAAAGTGACTTTTATAATAATAATTTATGAAGATACAGTTATATACATTTTGTAATGTATAGTTTTTATTCCTGAACCTGTAAGATTTTGTTTTTGTTTGAGAGCGAATAATAATGAAAAAAGCCCATTCACCATTCACTGCCTATAAACGTCACTGTTAGAGGCTGGACATAATTTTATTAATTAAACCACTCTCGAGTTCAAAAAAATATGTCATTTAAGAAAACAACAACACAACAATTCAACAACAAACAAATTCTAAAATAAGTACAAGGTGGGGGGAAGCAGTACCGGAGTCTTTTATCCAATAGTGAGTCCCTGTATGAATAACATGACTTGTTATGGAGTTAACTTTGTTAGGAATGTGGCCGAGAAAATAAACACATTTTCAAAGTAATACACTGCAGACTCTGTTGAGATTTGTTTAATCAATCATTTCTTTTCTTTTTATCAATTCCACCATTTTCACTAGATCGTATTTTGTCATCATCTTACTCTGGTTGCATACACGGGTTACTTCCAAAATGCTAATATATGGCCATTTTTAAATGTTTAACTATATTAAGTTTTTTTATTATAAGGCGTGTGAAGCAACTATAGTCCGGCGGAGCGATAGTCTCAGTCTTAGCACTTGGAGCATATGTTTCGCATAGCTATACTTGTTACATACATGCAAAATCTGATTTTGGGACGATTTTTTCGATTTTCTGATTAAGCATCAAAGATAGTGTCTCTTAGCCATCCTACTTGCAGATGACTTCTAAAATTTGTTTCTTTCCTATATATTATTGTAATACTACTTACTATTGTGACAAAGACCTCAGTCGGTATTCAAATCTGAGAATTTGAAAACATTTTAAAGATTTTTTCCTCCATTGCATATCAAAATAACAATCATAGGTCCTTCGCATGGACTAAGAGTTAAGCCCATGACTAATTCTTTTGTGAATATATAGGCCATGTCTTTGGAACCCAATCCTTTAACATTTCCACACTGACTCTATACACCTCATTTTTAATCTAAATATTAAATATGTTTTATGTGGGCATTAAGACTAGCATTAGATGCTCATTTAGGCGTTTTATGGTTATATCGTCCGTACACTGTGTAAAGTGTATAAGAAAGGATCTAAGTTTTAAACCCAACATAAACCTAACAATGACCAATGAATAACTGTGTGTTATTAGACAAAATAGTCTATAGAGATATAATATAGTTCTCATACGTGTACACATAAATATGTCTGCTAATATGTAACACAAGTGGTCTCATATATCTCAGATAAGTCTATAATATAATAGATATCAAGAAGTTACAGATAAACGAATGTCACATAAACAATCATATTTGAAGCCCATCCTATCCGTCCTCCCATAATTTTCAAATCAAATTTGACAGTTAATCGAACTTTTAAAAATGAGGTTTGGTAAGATTCATTCAAATGTAAGATCTATATTACAATCTTTTTATTGTACTGTGAATTGGTGCCCACAACAATAACCAAATGAAATATTTGAAACTCTTTATGCATCTGCTCGCGAAAACAGAAAGCACGCGCCTGCACGCTCTAAGTCAACCCCCATCTTTGTTTTCTTAGTTTACGCTACATTATGCTTTTTATCGCAAAGTCTGGATAACAGTTTTGTGTAATTCTTGTTGTCGTAAAAGGGTTACAATAACTTATCTCCATGAGCTTTTATATACCTCACTTTCAACTTGCACCATTTTGCCCGCCAACTACACTGCGTATAGAGTTTAACACCCTATCTTAAGCGATGTTAATGCAAGAGTAGGTCCACGCAACTAGTTACAAATGCTTCGAATTAGCCACGCCCCGAAAGTCTCTTGTTTGGCTAGAGCAAGTATTAACAAATGCAAAAAACCGTGAGCTGTTAACCAGAGGCGTGAAGATCTCCAAGAGGCTGCGCAGTCCATTGGGACTACTTTTTTGTTACTACTTTTTAAACAATTTATTCGGATATTTTTGTTTCCTTAAGCGCGAAGCAAGCCTATACATGCGTTTAGAATATATTCATAGACATCTCATTTGGATTAGGCCATCATCTGAAAGTTTTAACTGTTGTATAAGTAAACTTTTTGGACCAAAAATGACGCCAAATCCTACATCTCCGCTTAAAATGTGCGACACAAGAATGACCAAAGGCTGGATCAAGACAAGGTAGGTTTACACTAAGGTTAATTGATCTTTTTTTTAGAATATTGGCTTGCATTCATAATCAGGTTTATATTTAGTGTCGAAAACAGGCAAATGTGGGGTGTCACTTCGTCAGCATTTTTTTTACAGTACCCACGATGGGTGTACCTGTATTGGGTGTGTGGTGTGTTCTCCCGCGCGCGCTCGCGTGTGGTTGTGTGCGCGCATTGTGCTGGGGTGTGTATTCGGTATGAGTGGTGGGTGTGCGAGCCGCGCGTGTGTAAATTTGGCGTGTTTGTGTGGGGCACGTATTGTAAAAATAAGATGTTTGTGTGTGTGTGTGCTTGTGGTGACGTTGTGATGTGTGTATCCAAATTTTTAAGTAAATTGGTTTGAAAGATGCTCAATGATCGGATAATTCTGATATTTATCATATCATATTGTATCATAACGAGCATTAAAAACAAACATCTTAAAAAAGGCAGATTATTATTTCGGTCTCTTGTTAAAATACATGCCGTTTTCTTATGTCTCGCTATTCTTCTTATGGTACCTGGTAAGTTAATATTTTGATCATATATTTCATATATTTTATCCTCTTCTATAGGAGATAGACTGCTAGACATTCCATGCAGTTGGTGGGGATCGTAGCTCAGGGAAGCATTACGGCGTTTACGCCTGTGACGGCTGCAGTGGGTTCTTCAAGCGCAGCATCCATCGCACACCGGGTGTACACATGCACGCAACAAGGGCGAGGAGGGGGGGGGGGGGGGGGGGGGGGGGGGGGGGGGGGGGGGGGGGGGGGGGGGGGGGGGGGGGGGGGGGGGGGGGGTGGCGGCCGTTGCCCTATATATAAGACGCATTCGTAACCAATGTCGAGCGTGTCGACTCACTACTGCTTCGATGCTCAATGAAGAAAGATGAAGTTTCAGAAAAATACCAATTAAGGAAATACAAAGGAAAATATTTTAACAAATAATATATCTTATCTGATAGTGACGTGAACGTTCGTTAAGTTTCATTTCGACTTACATAAGATATCTTTCCCATTTCTGTGTACGCTAAAAGCATTTTATACATGTGACGTCCTTTTCCGCAATGAGCAAAAGATAACGCAAAATATGTTGTTTAATATGTTTATTAAAGCGATTTAAGCGAATGGGTAAAGAAATGTTGCCCTTGTATAGGGCTATCTTTAGTAGATAGCAAGGGGACTGTGTTGCGCGTGAAACAAATGCGGTGTCGATCCACCCACATCCTAGATTTGGCGTATGATAATCTTTAGAACGTTGGGGATACTAATTTTAACAACCATCCTGGCGTAATAACGCTTAAATTGAAAAGAAATGGGCATCTGTAATATAAAACAATAAAGAACGATATAAAATCATATTTCATGCAGTGATTTTCTTATTTTTGCATAGCGAAAACATTTTGTTCTGTATTTTTTTTTATAATTTAAAATTTTCTGTAAAATTGGAAACATTTTTTGTGTGTTGATGGAATTGCTAGTATAAGAATACCAAGCATTAACCCCCACCTTTGTAATTGTGGAGAAATCTGCCTTTCTCCCCTTTTGTAAGCCCAGCCCCGCCCCTCTTTTCTTCTTTTGCCCTTTTCATGCCCCCTTTGCTCTCGTAGGGTACATTATGAATCCCTCCAGGTTGAAGGGTGGATTGAGAAAATGACGTAATTGCACCGAATTAACATTACAACTTGGTAAAATGGGATTATTTTGCCATGCAGTCTGCAATACACATTTTTTTGAAAACCAAAATTTAAACATTGTTTGCTAAATTTTACAAAGTCACCTGGACAAAAACTACATGTTTATGTGTCTAAAATATTGTTTTTTATATTAATTTTTCCTTTATGTTATAGGTCTGAAAATATAAGTATAGAAACTGTGTTTAGTGGTCTCCTCAGTGTGGTAATCACACGATAGAAACAGCACTCGGTAATTATGGTCCATTTTAGAAAATGTAAGAATCCCATATCAATGCAATCTATCAGATCACATACATGCAACCTTTTTTGCAAAGTTTTGAAGTTTGTACATCTCAATTTTCCTTAATATTCTAATTCCCCACAAACACGACACGGCTTGAATTGATAATCCAAAGCCCTTAAAGCAATTAAATGCCACATATCACAATTAATCGCCACACGCCCTCACAGTCACCTTTTTTTCAATTTTGAGACTCTTTCATCAATTCGTCACATATTGTTATTATTTCACAATCGTAAATATTACACCTGTCTTCTGATATAACATTTCAGAGAATCTTAAAAATTGAACATCACATTCGAGACGACAAAGGGATTCAGTGAAAAACAGTTAACTATCTTGTCTTTATAAAAAATACAACGCACGCCACTCCGATCTGAATAATCCCATGAACGATTGCTATGAAAGGAACACAATGCACGAAATGGCGATACTTTTGTCGTTTTGTATTAGAGTATAGAACATAATGAAAAATGGCGTCGTCATGCTATGCATTACTCGGAAAATATAAAGATTCCATATGTTTCCATAAACTTTAAAACAACAGAAGAAACAAGGGTGTTCCATATCAAAGAGATCATTTGACTTTTTGTGTTTTTTGGAATGTAAAGATTTATTGAGCACAAGCGCCAGAGGTAATGGTTGATATCACAGAAACCTGAATAATATACAACTCCGTAATTGCCACTCTCCTTACACACTATCACAGATCTATATGCAGTAAAAGAAAATGCACGCCAAGATCCGGTGGCATAAACTTGCCCAAATTCATGCATGAACAATACCAAGTTATTCGTGCCAAATTGAGGCACGCGACAGTCTCGCGCCATTCGCGTGCCACTTTGATATCTCATAATAATGGTCGGCACGCGGTTTACCTTGAGGTGGTACATGTTCTGGGATTTGGCCCAGGATTTGTGCAGAAACAACGCATCATAAAGCCTGTTCCTGTGCCGCATGCAGGTTGTACAATGCGAATCTTTGCATGTGCTCGTCTTTCATAATACTGTAAATAACGTCGTCTGTAAAATTACGTGATTAAATTTGGCAAATTTAGTTCGATTGTGCAATTAATTCTTCCACTAAAGTCGGTTGTAAACAGAGCGACGCAAAGAGCTGATTGCATTACACCCCAGACACAAAGTGATATGCAGGGGGACGTAGAATCTTGTATCGGCAATCTCCCGGCGGCGGGTAGGTTTCCTAAGGACACGGCCGTTTATTGGCCTTGTATTTTAACGAAAAAGTTTACAGAACACTTGAAATGTGTTATAAAACCACGGGACTAGACTCGACAATCCGACCAAGTGGCTTGCTTGATTACCTCTTGACGAGGATTTAATTATCAAATCGATTTTTAGCAGCGGGGCAAATCCGACTCTTCACCCACCGGCAAAGTGCAGGCTTTATTTGCCGTGTAAACGGGAGCCGGTGCGGTTAGCAGGGTGATCTGTGTATTTTGTCAACTTGTCCTTATTTCAATAAAGCCCCGCGTTGAAATTGAACTCTGTCACGCCTGAAAAATTGAACTTTCGTAAAACCGCTGACGTGATGCATGTGTGTACATATCGCATTGTTGCCTCCAAATCTAAAGTAAAATGTCAGTAACATAAATAACAAGAAACATGTTGGTGCTGGGCACCAATGTATGCCCCGCGCAATGACAGAATTATTTAAAACATCCGAAAATAGCCAAGAATTGAGAGATAAATAACATTTTCCCAAAAAAAAAAAAAAATGCTAGTGTATGTGACTTTTATTGAAAACTGATGGTATAAAATAATGGTATCGTAAACTTAACTCAAGTTCACTATATCTTGTTCAAGTTTACTGTAGTACCTAAATAGTCGACTCGACCATCGTAACTGCTGTCAGCTATATCAAGAAATTGTCAATATTTCTGAATATGCAATGATATAACCAGGCATTGCTGGCACTGCTTTCTTACCAATATAAATTTGTATAAAAACACTGAAAATACAATCTATCTCACACTGTATCATCAATTTACTTACAAAAAAACTATTTTGTGTTTGCATTAATAATTATGCCATGTTCAATACATCACAACCATTACGTACTTGAGCACTGATCATCATTGTTCATTTCAATTTTCACTGAAAGTTGTATAGACCAGGCTCTCAGGCTTCAATGCAGCAAAACCTCCATGTCTGCCAATTATCCTCCACATCTATGCCCCCGCTCCCGCGCGGGGCCAAACGATTGGCGTGTTCAGCTCATGACAAAAAAAGCTAAATAAACATGTTCCAGACTTTTCATACATATTATCATAAGAAGAAAGCAAGATGGATTGCAAAAGGATCGGATTAATAATTATAGTTTTATGAGAAATAATATCATAAAACGTTATGTTATTGGGATAATGAATCTACTTCTGCACGTACATAGACCTCTTCTGTTTCGATCCCGTTTGCTATTAATCGAATTGTTTGCTTTTCTCTCGGAAATCCATTTCCCGCCAAAACGAAAAGGTTATTGCCTCAAACGCGTTCAAAAATATTTTTTTCGTAAGTTCTATAGCAGAAAATACTGTCCGGTTTAAAGAGTGCTCGATCCACGAAGGAGAGCTAAACATATAGAATCAGGCAGTAGTCAAGTTACTGCAGACCAGTCTGATGATGATTATTCGTATATATATATATAATATATATTCTATCTATAGATATCTATATATCTATATATATATATAATCTATATAATATAGATCTTATATCTATATCTATATATATATATATAATGTAAATATATATAATAAGGCTATATCCTAAATCCTGCTATCTACAGTAACAGCTCCAACTTGCTTTGTTCAATAACCTTGCGAAATCTTATAATTTTGGTAAGTTTTCTCCTATCCGTGCAATGTAGATATCATTATAAGTGTAGCGCCCACCGTTAAGGATTGCTTGCATACTCCAAAACAGATGTTTTCTCCAGACCCCACTGCTTTGGAATTTTCGGTTATATGTAGTATTCAAATTTTGGTTGCAAGCTTCCAGTTTTCCATCACAAAGTCACCTCTTCCACAATTAAAGAGAAAGAATGTCAGAAAGAAAGAAAAACAAATACACAACATAGTATTACTCTGAAAATCGCCATTTCCGTTGAGCCGTGCCACATTTTAAAAAAAACCTATATACCCCTTCCCAGGTTGAAAATGAATGACATTGTTTATAGTAGATCTTTCAAGTAGATCTGATTAATCCACTGAAGCCATGTCAACTTAAGAGTGATATTCTGAGAGACCCATGCAGTACCGTAAAACCAAGGTTGGCGGATTTGTTTTCATGTTTTTGAAGATTGTGCAAGTCCACTAAGTTTATCTCAGTGATGACTTAAAAAATCTCACTACCCCCCTAGGCTACAATACAGTAACCCCCCTAAAACGACCCATAAAAATGGCCTTTTTCAGCAGGAAAAACGTGAAAAATTGACATCTTGCGACCATCAAAGGCACATAAAGGAATTCTTAATGTAAACAAACTTATCATATGTCATGATTGGATTCTTTTCTTTGTGAATATGGTTCACCCAAAGTTAAAACTATCATAGATATTCCTTTTCTTGGAGGGGTGTTTTCCTAATATTTTCATTTGAGAAAAATGTGAAAGTCTACGATTTTTACCATTTTGATACAAAATTAGACAATGTCATACCTTTACTTTCATGATTTTTTACAATTAATTAGGTAATAAAACTTAAATCAAATAAAACAAATCAAATCACGGAGCCTTTGTATTTAGGAGTCAACATACACCTGAAAAAAGAGCCGTTTTTCAAAAATTCAAAATGTACATTTTGTAATGATTTTTACTGAATTCTATATAATTTTTTGTAAGAAGGTGATAGTTAAAAAGAAAACAATATTTTTCATCAGCATTTAAATCAATGCCCATATCATGGAATATTATCAATTTTGGTTGCATGCGGTTTCCTATTTTTACAACAGGGGTGTCCTTGAGATTGCTACAGTGATAAGGGGTACCCTGAGGAACATATATTGATCATGGCCACACAATAGGAAGGGAACTGGAAATTATATTGGCCAATAGTATATAATGCTGCCGCACAGTAAACACACATTACACGCACATGCGCCTATGCGCAATGCGAGTGCGCGTGTGATACATTCACACAAACAAAGTAACAAACACAAAATACCGGGTCATGGAATACCAACACTCACATGCACACAGCCTGTACCACCCTGACACACACCACCACACCCGCCCACACACACACGTGTAAGAAACGTGCACACACACACTACACACAAACACCATAAACCATGCACCGCACCACACACACACACAAAACTGGAGGACACAAAAAATTCACTGCATGCACATAACTTTTTCTCGGAGGTGGGTGGAGCTTGAACCCGCCAAGATCAAGTTCGATTGGTTAAGGATGCATGCACCACAAGCTGAGTAATCCGAAATGGGGTTTAAAGTGACAGGAGGAGATTTTTTTAGGATCAAATTTCTCTCAAGTTGCCCTTGATCGGGTGTAGACCAACTACCGAGAACTTTTCGAATGTTATTGGACAACAAGAACGAAAGAAACCGCAACCGGTTTTCACCAGGCTGGTATCCAGTCTTCCCCATAGGAAACCAGCTTGACTTCTGTCGGCACGAACAGCAAAGGACTAAATAATTAATCTGTTCTTCTTACATAAAGACGGAGTATTCGGCTTATTCACTTCAGGTGTGATCTAATACATTGGTAAGCATTACAAATAGGCAAAAAAAACCTGGGTCTCCGCAAAAAAATGAGGCGCTTATCTCTGGAAATCTCCTCATTGTCTATAAAGAAGGGTACTTTACAAAAAAACCAGGGATTGCGAATGCCGAGGACCGCCTAGTTGTGAAGAAACTTAGAGTAACCATGGTAAAAAAACGTAGCTTTGAGCCCCCACCCATCAAAATTTAAGTGAAAGTAATTGAAGATGAAAATGTGCCACATTTTGCATGTTGACATTGAAACAACCCGATATATCACTAAAACCATTATTTTAAGTTTCGATGTTGAAATTAATAGTCGAAGTTCTTCTTCCCCAAGTATGGATAATATATTTCCAAAGCTGATTACACAGATATAGTTTAGGAGCTGACATAAGATGCATGTTGTAAAGATTAATTTACTGCTCTTATTTTCAGCGTTTCTTTTCAACTGCGTGAAAAATTAGTTTTAAACCAGTGGCAGTGTTTCATCTCTTTTGTTAGCACAAATAATTTTTCCCATTGCTTACTTGCAATTACCGTATGTCAAAAAATAATGGTAATCATGATAGAAAACAAAAATAAAAAACATTGAAACCTGAGTGCAGGTGAAGGCATTTTATCCCTAAATCTGATGCATTCTATTTATGTCCTTATAAAGTATAGGTTCATTGAATGGAGCGTGCATGCAGTAACAAGTGAAGGGAGTTGTGAGAATACTGCGCATGTGCACTATAAATACGTATATGCCTATGATGTGAAAAAAATTGGAACGTTATGTTGGTTCCTCTTTTGGTTTGAAAAATAGTAACTCAATTTTGGGTCTGGCTAGTAAATCAAACCTAAATTGAAAAATTTTCCCCCTACCCAGGAGTTTAGTTATGCACATTGTATTGTGTAATTTCAAGAAAAACAAGTTTTAACTGATTCAACACCTCTTATCAAAAGCAGTTATGGACTAAACGAAAAGTCAAGGTTGAGATTGTAAGACTTGCTATTTGATGCATGATATATTCATGACAGGGAGAAATTGTTAACTGAACAAATCTTAGAAAAAAAAAGAATTGATCAGGAAACATGATTGAGATAATTGTATTTCTATGGACATCAAGAGTTTGCACAAAGAAATTATGGAAAAAAAGTACTTTGAAAAGTGCATGACGGCCCTGTGTTGTAGGGTCACAACCATGCTCAAATGATACTGTGGTGAGGTTATAAGTCTGGGATACTAGTAAATGGTACTCTTATCCAAATGTCAATTGTACGGTTTTTTTCGTAAGGACACTCTAGAGTAGAAAAATGTTATATCTCAAGAACATGTGGAATTGAGGAAGAAGAAAAATGGCGAAATGGACTATAATGACATGGGAGTATAAGGTAAATGTGAGAAACAATGCCAATGAGTAAAAATCTGATGAAAATATATGACATAGTCGATAGTCGGTACATTTACACGTCTCCAAATCCTGGCTACGACACTAATTGGGGAAACTTATTCTGGGCCTCCCCCTCCTCTCAAAAGCTCCCTGGGCCCAAAGAATAATGTTAACCAAAAATCCAGTAGCCGGATTTTGAAGGAAATTATCTTGTGTGACCCCCCACACCACGCACAACGAGCGCACGCGCGCTGCGCGCGGTTCACACTCAAAAGATCCTGGGATGCCACTGATAATACATGCATGGAAAGACAGTTGGAAAGTGTACTTCGATTAAAAAAAAATCCCCACGAATAATGGAGCAAACACAAAGTCCATATCAAATTATGGAATGGCCAAACTGAATTTACTTGACCAAATCATATGGTAAAGTGGATAGAGTAAAAAACCAAAATAGTGAATGTCGAGTTGAAATGTATTGTAGTAGTTGCAATATTGGCTTCGAAATTGAAAAACAATGCTGAAACACCAAAATTTCTCATATAACCGAACGGTAATATATATGGAGTTATGTAACAGAGTACTGGAGAGGAAAGAAAGCAACAATGTACGGTAACAATCCTTTGCCAGTATTGGGAAGGTTACTGGTAATCAAAAAGAAGCTGAGTAAATAGATAAAAACATCCCCTTTCTTATCAGTGGGACTATCAAGCTCAGAAATGTGAAAACAAAGTCGTTACAGTTTTTGGATTTTGCCTAACGTAAACTTGCATTGTAGCAGTCATAAACAGATTTGCAAATGTGGGGGGGGGGCAGAAGGTGTATCAAGGCATTTTTGACGGAGGGTCTCCAGGACCTGTACAACGGTTCAGTTTATTCTGGGGTGCTGGCGGAGAGGCAAGGGTCTGAGCGGGAGTTAACCTCGGTACGTCCTGTTTGTTGTTTTGTGTGGGGCTGTTGCTTGTTTTTCATTTCTTCGTTTTTGCTTTTCGTCGGTTTTGGCTGGGTTTGTTTTTCTTTGTGCCCCCCCCACTGTTGTTAGGTACACTGTTCTTGTGTGATTACCTAGTGCTTGGTGGAGTGCTCCTGTGTCATGCCGGGTCAGGCCCTAGACTTTATTTCCATTTGTATACTGAGGCAATCATAATTATGGTAGTGATGAACACAAAATAACGTGTTCGTTATCAGATTAGAGGGTGTTTTGAACCGATCACATAATGCATTGGCAATGTGAATATACTGTACTGTTACTAACAAATGTTAGTACTTAGGGAGAAAAAGTGTTCCAACAGGTTTAGAACCGCAAATTCAGGATCAGCTAAAAATTCCATAAGGTACTAACGGCTTTATGGGCTCAAATGAGTGTAACAATCAGGGTTTTATGTGTTAAAGAATAGGATTTTTGTGGGATCAAACTAACATAGTTAGGTGAAATTTCACCAAAAACTGGGCGCATTGTAGGAGTGACTCAATCCACCCTCTGCTCATGATGGTGTAAAATGGTGTAAAACATTAAGCACTGAAAAATATTATTTTATTCAATCATAACACTACACAGCACATGCCCATGCACACACATACACACGTACACACCACACACCCACAAACATAAATAAACACACAGAACTAGTCGGACAGTGTATCGTTTCTTGTATGGAGGAAATAATCAAATGCAAAAATAAACCATAGAATAATGACGTTTACTCTATCAACCAGAACATATATCTTTGCAGCATGTGACAAGTGTATGTGTTAGATGTGTGTTGTGTGTGGACGTGCGTGGTGTGTGTGGGTGTTTGCTCAGACACACAAGAGATGGGGGTGGGCAGAGGCGAAAAGGTTTGGTAGGCATGTTGTTAGGGTCAGGGGTGATTGTGTGTGTGTGTGGATGTGTGGGGGTGTGTGTGTGGGTGTGTGTGGAGATGTGGCCAGGGGTAATGTACAGGAGTGTCTGTGTTATGTGTTGAGGTAGGGCATTCACGCATTTATATTATTATCACCATTGACTGTATGGCGAATAGTGCTTCCCTTGAATTTTACATTATCAGGACTTATTTCAGTGAATGTTTGGGGACACCCGTGATTAAAATGGAATCACCCGGTACCCAAAACTAATTATATTAATGATATTAGTGTGAAAAACATTCTAAGTGTAAATAAAGTTTGTCCCTGAAATATTCTACTGTGGGGTTCACTGAAAAGACTTGTCGGTACAAGTTTTAGATTAATAATCAGGGTCACCAAACTTATTTATTTTGGACATTGTTGGCCACACACTGTATTTTTTCGCCTGCACGCACGTGGACGTATCTACCATCCGTGTTGTAAGTCGGCACTCCTTCTTGAGTGGGAATTGCTTTCTTTGATTCTGCTATTGTAGGTACATCTAGTGTCAGAATCGATGAATTGAAAGGTTCATGAACAGTTTTAATTGTTTTCATCAAAAAAAATGGTGGAAAGGAAAAAAAATCAATATTTTTTTTATTTTTTCTCTCGATGCAAAATTAGGAAAGGAAAACACCCCCTCTTTAAAATGGAATGACCCCAGGTAGGGTTTTCACATTGTGATTCATATTCAGATAGAAAAAGGTCTGATTTTAAAGTGCAAGTTTCTTTTTGATTGAGATTGATTGCTATGTTTTTGAAGTCTCAAATTTGCTATATTTGGATTTTTGCATGCAGAGAGGAACTGTTGGGGTGCCATATAAGGGGGTCTCATATCCCTTTCTTAGGGGGGGACTGGGATTTTTTTTATTCTATATTCAAAATGCTTTGAGGAACATAATCAAACATGAGAATATGAGCTGAAAAGGCTGACCCCACTTTTCCTCGATTTTGCCGTATTGCATGGTTTTCTCAGAAAAAGTACTCTTAAGTGGGTTAGAGCGCTCAAAAAATGCGGTACACCCTCGTAGCAAAGATTTTCTCTAAATGACAATTTGTTCGATTAACTCATAGACAGGAGAGAGCGAAATTTCAGAGAGACTCATACTTTATGCCGTCTCTCATATTCATTAATTGAAATCTGTAAACACAGAAATTACTTCTGAGATTTGAAAGCGCCGGGGAAAATCCGAATGGTGGTCAATGATACCAGGGGAATTTTCGGTAGCAAGCAGCTTGAGAGCTGCTCATGGCCCGTTCGTCAGGCACTTATAAGCTCAATAGGCCGTAAGCGAAGAGGCGTTCGCCGTTTATCCCCATATTGACATGATTTTGTAATACAAGAGTGTGAAATTGGTTGTTACACATTGGACGGCCGCGCGCGAGTTTTTTTGATGTCCGCGGGCGATTATCAATTTCTCTTGTGAGCTTAACTTATGCTTGCGTGCTCAGCCATCACTATACAGTGATCTTTTGGTTATTAATTGAACTTTTCCGAACTTAATGTACCTGATGTTGTAGTTATATAGTTATTAGTTATAAAGGACTCTCAAATTCAAATACTCAAGCAGCCGAAGTAAATTGAAAATCAAATCAAAAACTTTAAATAAACGGATTGTCTAATATGCCTCGATGACATTAAGGGTATGGAAGTAAGAAGGGAAAAAATGAGCAAACTGCTGATTTTCATTAAAATGCTTTTGAGAAGAAGAAGAAAACTTTTAATATAGATGATTAATCAAATATTGCTGAAAGAATAATACAAATGTGTAAATAGTATTTAAAATTAGTTCTGAGCATCTGATCGAAACTTGAAGTTTTGGCGACTTTGAATACTGTCTTTGTCTCCTCTGAAACTTCTATGTAACCTACGAAATTTTGTATCCTCACCACCTCATACGGTATACCACAATATGTCCGGCATGAGCGTGAAAAGCGTGATTTCACTCCAGTTTTCCGTGTTTGTTTTCCACAAATAAAATAATCAAAAATAAAATTATAAATGGATGATAAAATAAACCAAAATTACTTGTCCGAAAGATTACACACTTTATAACGACAGCATATGCGAATATATCTATGCATAACTTTTGTCCATATTCACATATTTTAGTAAGCATCATGACGACGACGAAAACGACGATGACGATGCCGGACGATGATGATGATGATGGTGGCGGTGGGGATGTTGTGGTGGTGATGATGATGATAATGAGTGTTAATCATGGAATTTCTGATAATTGAAAACTAAACCTTTTCAATATCAGACTGACATTTGTCGCAAAAACAAAGAACCATAAACACAAGAATGTGCTTGGTGAAATGGTATTGTGTAAAGGCACTTAAAACATTCCTGGATAAAATGAAAAAAGCGGTACGAATTTTCAATTGGCCATAACTCAGTCAATATGTGTCATTTGGAAAGATTTTTCGGTGTCGGAAACCTAGCGAAAGGCACTTTTCAGATGGGTATTAAATTGTATGGTTTGCTTTTTTCTCTTCGTGAAATAGAGAGCGCTTTGGGGTTCTCTTTTTTGAGACACCCGGTATGGCCTAACACTAGCACTTTAGAGACAAAATGGGCATTTTGAATTTTGAAATAAATGACTGATTGTGGCTTTAAATCGCGTTAATTTGAACTCTGCAGTGACTTACACATATTTCGCAAGACTTTGGTGGATGTGGTTTTAAACGTATTCCGCTTTTCCAATAATTTTTGTTTATTTGTCCTTTTTGCACCTGTTAATTTTTCTAGCTTTAATGTCAATTTTAGCGCACAACAAAATAACAAAACAGGATATCAAAAATGTTATATTCAAAAAGGCAGCCGCATTACGTGCTGAGAGTAATTTTGATCATTTACGATTTTGGTAAATGACGGATGTATATATGGCATTAAGTGCCAGTATTATTAGCCTCGATTAACCACACGTGTTAGATTTTCACGGTTATATAAGGATATTTATATATATAACGTGTCCCTGACGATATAGAAAATAATAACTACTAAAATTAAGAACATTTTTTATAAAAAGATGAAACTTAAAAAAACAGGTAAACAGCAATTATATCCAACCAAAGGAACCTACATCAAAAACTATCACCAACAACTACAGTTATCACCATCAAACCAAGTAAACGATCCAAACAACAAAACACATAACAACAGAAACACAAACGCACAGAGACACACAACACACACACACACACACACACACACACACCACACACACACACACACACAACACACACACACACACACACAATACCTCACACGCACCCCACACTCCAGCTACACACACACACACAACATGACTTTTGTGCTCTATTGAAAATACCCAAGAAAGCTTGTAGGACCTACCATAATTTGAATCTGCTTTACATATTATCGTGGAAAAACTCGAGTTCTAAGCAGCGCACCCTTATTTGAATTGGGAAAGCGTCCAAGAGCATCGGGATAATTTATGTTGACCAAAATAGTTAGGACTATATTTTGTAGATACATAAACGTGGGAAATCACGTTTCCAGTGGCGCACCCTACCAATTAATGGGAATGTCTTTCGAATTATAGTCTGTCCGTCCCAGCTGTGAAGTTATTGTGAGAAAAAGTGAGAGAGGGCGGGAGAGAGGGAGAGGAAGCTTATAGGAGAGAAAACTTGGGTTTTCAGAGCCTCCGGGTTCTTGGCATGAACTTTTTTTTATAGAAAACTGCATACCGGTATGCAAAAAGCCTAGAATTCCTCGAAAAAGCTCTCTTTTATGGCAAAAGTATTGAAAAAGCCATCATTAGAGAACACCATTATACCAAAATCATACACACAAAGCAGGGCGATAATCTGTTTTAAAGAGACATGAGGAGATTCCCAGAAAGAAGCGTCCCCCAATTTTTCTCGAACCTAGGTTTTTTACATATTTGGAATGCTTACCAATGTATTAGATCACACCTGAAGTGAATAAGCCGAATACACCGTCTTTATGTAATAAGATGATGATTTAGTAGTTTCTGTCGTGCACGACAGAAAGTCAAAGCATGGTTTTCTATGGGGAACGATTATGATAGCAGGCAAGTTAAAAACAAGGTTTGCGGTTTTCTTTTGCACCTGTTTGAACAATAAACCTTCCAAAGGTTCTCGGTAGGTGGTCTACAACCGATCCAGTGAAATTTGAGAGCAATTAATATCCTAAAAAATCTCCTCCTGTCACTTTAATTTCATTAGATTAAATAAATGTGTGTGAAAAGACGGTTATCTATAGGGTTGAGCAGGGCTATAGTACAGGAAACCCATATTATGTGTTTATATGTGTTTACCCATATATATAGGCCTATATATCGTTTTCTGACATTGGTGGTCGGCACGAAATGAGAGTTTAATTCGTAAACGCATATGCAAAACATTTAAACATTGATGGTGACTCGTCTGACATGCCCGAAATTTCGACTCTGAAAGTGGCGCTCGAGTAAGAATGCACTTTTTTATGGTACAATTTTCGGTTCCCCCACGTCGAATAATAAATAGAAATAGATTTGATTAAAATTTAAACAAACACATGTTTACCGATTATAGGCCTATACCTGTGACAACAATATGCAAAATAGAAGCCTGTCGTTACCACTAATATCTTCAGCTGTTGTCTAAAACGTTTTTAGATTCAATCCGAGCTAATTGCCTTTTCACGCCATAAAGCTACGGCAGCTAATGATAATGGGGGCATAATCGATATGTTGCAGAAAAAACAAGCATTAATAACAAGTGAAAAACAAATTACATTCGGCGTTATTGGCTTCGTCATCTAGCATGATATTAAGAGCGTTTCGTTGATGTCTGTTAATTTTAACTGTTTCGCCCAAACTATGATAAATATACTTGGAAATTCGTGTATGTTTTCCAAAATGACACACACATCGTTGTCAGTTTGTTAATATTTAGGACAAATTCGCATGCTCAACTAAATGAGAGTTGTTACGTGAAGGTGAATTGTTAGTGGATTAGGCCTATAATTAATTCTAACAGCTGATGTCGGCGCGGAAGGGATGAGCGGTGAATAACCCTTAACAGACTAACCGGATGTGTGCAGTGATGGCGTGGTGGATCCTCACATAGTAATGCCCGGGGAGCCATGTCCGGGGAGTAGGCTGAACTAAATTTTAAAAAAAATTAAAAACAAAAAACAAAACAAGAACACGTTTGTCTCAGAAGAAAATGGGAAACCTATAAGGGCTTATTAAAGTGAATTGCACTTTTTTTGGTATAGGAGAAAGGCCAATCGATATGTACCCGGATAAAATAGATACATTGTGAACATATTTCTTTCAAAGAGAGAAAGAATAACCAAACAAAGCAAAGAAAAAAAAAACAAATTCAAGAAACTAAAATTGATGGAAGTTATTACATAAAAATGTTTTTCTGAAAGATATCGACATCTTACATTCTATAGAGCTAGAAAGTCATGAGAAAGAGGGCATTTTACAATTTCACGTTGCCTCTTCATTTCACGTTGCCCCTGGTCCAAAACTTGTGGACGACACGTCTGTTAATACGACATGCCTAAGTTACTACGCGTGCACTCTATTGTGAAATTGCCATTACCGACATAGCCACAATTGGGTACTACATATTATGCCATAAAAGATCATTGAACTGCAGTTAGTGTTTTGTGTATTTTTCAATTGTGTGTTGAATATGGCTATTAATGATATTAACTGACATTGGAAATATATGACGTAAACTATTTCAAAATATTTTTGTTGTTCCATAGGGAATATTATGAAATTACACGATTCAGTCCCGGGGTTTCAGCCAACACGGCACACAAAGACTGAATACTTTTTGGGGAATAGGCTTTGTATTTATTATGCTTTCCCGGGTCTTCACCATTTAAAGCTCAGAGCCCCAGAAAGAAATTCACGAAGAGAGAGTGATATCAAAATAGGGATGGGGAGAAGAGACAGAGAAAGAGTGAAAGAAACGGAAAGAGACAGAGGGGGAGGGAGGGAGGAAGGAAGGAAGGAAGGAATGAAGGAAGGAAGGAAGAAAGGAGAAACTTGGTGTTATCATGGAACAATAGTATAAATAGGTGCATGTGTAAAGGAGAGAAAGCGTGAAGAAAATGAAATTCGCTCGTTTCAATCCTTTGAGCGTAAAATGTATTTGTAATTTCTACTGATACTAAAGTAAAAGTATCTAAAATTGTACAGCGACTTCAAACATATCTAAACCACTTTGATTTAAGTTGGTAATGTTAGATTTGTTTTGCTCCAATATTCAGGTCCTGAAAGAAATGTAAAGTTGGAAGTCTGCAAACTGGGCGCGTAGCATAACGGTAAAGGTGCCCCGGGATGTTGTATCCTTGGTCGGAAGTAAACTCAAAAAACTAATTCCAATCAAAAACGAAGGAAAGTTATGAAAACGCTAGTGGCGTCTTGGCGGCTATCTCATCTTCTGCAAAGTGAATTTTTATTTCAATTGCCAGTTAGTCGATATTTAATATCAGTGACTTCGACAAGGGAATAAGCACGGTAGACTGCGGTGTAAGATAGCCGATGTTATCCCGCCAAAAACCTGCTTGCCTCAAGGTGAATATACGGCTGTCTGAAATCAACCGTATGATTTACTCAGCTCAAGCTGAACAATTTTTAATCTATATTTGTGTTTGCTGTCGGGCAAAATATGAAAATCCAACTTTTTTTCATTCTTTGAACCGTGTTAGTAAAAGGTTATACTTGTACTTGTATCGCGTCATGATTTAAGTGTTCTTTTCAACCTATTTGGCTATGTCGGTCATGTATGGTACAAACCAGTCTCATCTCGAAATTAAACCAGTCTCATTTATAACGAATTAAAAGATGAACTGCGCTTTCTGCTCTTCAATCTGACAGCTGATATGTACGCTTAATTACCACAGACATTCTTGTATTAATTGCACTAATTTGTGATTGCCCCTTCAAACAGGTTAATTACATTTCGTTACGATTATATTATCTATAAAATAAAACCACCAACTCTTAACTTATCACTAATATTACTTACACGACTTACTTTAAGTGTATCTTTTTTCAATTTTTTCCCAACGCGCAAGAACTTATTACAATTATAGGAATTCGGCAATCCAATACTAGATATTTCAGCGTAGTTGTTAGGACTATAATGAAAATGGGTGTTAAGTTTTTCGTTAATCTTTAAGAACGGAAGCGGTTACTTTGGCCTCTCAGTATTAGAAGTATCATTATTGTTAACACATGCACATTTGATTGCGTCTGTGTTGGGGCATATTTCATTATAAGTGAAATAAAATTTACTTGAGGTGTTTTTCATGATCTTGGCAACTTGTGTTTTACGGTTCAATATAGAAATCCTCGAAAAAAAATTCCAAAATACCAGTTGATTCTATTATGCCTTGTGATGCAATGTAATAAGGACAAAATTGGATATTTGAGTCAGTACTGTCCGTACGGACATACTGCATCATGTAGAGCCAAATCTTTGAATGCCGTTCTTTGTCTCTCAATTGTTTAGATGCAAAAAATAACTTATGAGTATTTTACCAACTTATCCGTCACTTTGAAGCTATTTCTGCAAATTTCAAATATTTTGACTCTTATGGTGATTCACTGATATTATCTTTAATGAACATTTTTAACAGTGTGGGCTGGAAGGTTTCCCTGTCGTTCAATCTCTCAATTACTCATTTTCATTTAATTGTAGCTGTGCAGCATGAGCGTGGTCCAAGGAAACCCAAACCTAAACCAGGACAAGAAATGAGCCCCAACACCACCACCAACACCTCAAGTCTGTCGCCCGAATCACCTCCACTGCATCACCCAAGTAATCATCCGTCAACTACGGGTCGAAGCAGTCCCATCAATCCCGCATCTTACGTCTCCTCTTCAATGTACTACGGTACATTTTATCACAGTCTTCTAACGGCAGAACAATACAACGTCAGCCCAATGGCTTTGGATTTGTCATCAAGGGTGAAAGCTGAGATGAGGGATGTTAGCGGCAAAGCAGGAGACGAAGGTTGTGTCAGGATGTCGATGGTTACCAACCCTGAATCTATGCCTGAAGTGGCGGCCAGATTGCTATTCACGTCGTTGAAGTGGGCCAAGAATATCCCGTGCTACAGACTGCTCCCTTACCGTGATCAGTTTAGATATATAGCCTTATGATAAAAGGTCAATTAACAAACCCCGAGGAAAATGGGTACCACCTACTTTGGGTATAGTGAGATTGATTTTCGTCTCAAATTATGCAATAACTTTTTAATTTACCGCAATGGGTGGAAGTGTGCTACGCACTTCAAATTTACGACGATTTCTGGCGAACAAAACTTCAACTTGAATACCTGTATTTGCTATCTTCAGTAGATAGCGGTAAATTCTGCTATAATTTTGCTATCTTCTGAAGCAACAAAATGCTTCATACTAATATTATCCAAATTTTAAAGGAATTAGCACGATAATCTAAAGAATCGAAAAAAAAGTGGAAATGCATTAAATCAGGACAAGTGTGTACAAATTCCATATAAACTGCTTTAATGTAGCCACAAACCACCAAATAGTGAACAAAGAAGTATTTGAGGAAAATTGTCAAACCGTCCTCTCCCAAAAAGACATAAGGGACGGCATCTACAAATCTGCCTAAACACGATTGTGGTTTATACCAGTATCAGAATAACAAAGATTCAATAATGTTTGTGTGTTTGAGGTCAAAGTATTTATCATGGTGAAAATATAACGCTGAAAATCTGTGATAATTCACCGGGAAAGCCTTTTTGATCTCAAGTCGGAATGTTTGATACCCACGTATATAAATTAACAGAATCAATAAAAAGTAACTGTCTTGCCTTTAACATAAGCACGATTTTCAAGCCAGCCCTTGCAGTTATGTTCGCCTATCCTGCATAACAAAAAATAATAAAAATATGAATTTTTACGATTTTTTCGATGTTTCGGATTACAAATCGCTCTAATCCCTTTAAAGGGAAGCCCAGCAAAGAACAAATAGTAAACAAAATTCAGGGCACCACTAAAAATCTACGTCATTGTTATCTCAAAGATAACCTTCAATTTTGTTCCTGATATTGCTATCTTGTGAAGGTAACAATACTTCTTATGAAAAGCATTATCCAAAAGTTTAAAGGGGGAGTCCGGCAAAGGAGGACAGATAAATGAACAAATTTTCCAATAATGTTAATCAACAAAGACTAACACCCGCACATAAATTCCAAAAGTCACAAATGACATGCCCATTGTTAATATTTAAATTGGGTTCCCCGTCTTTTGTAAACCCACCGTTAAAAAGAGTTCCCATATGTACCCCTCTTTGAAGTGTACATGTACAATTCTTTTTTTATTTTTGGCCTCAGGGTTAAGGTATTTGTTAGTTTAAGACCATAAATAAAAAAAAAATTGTTTCCTGTCCAATTTTAATGGGGTTACAATGGAACTCTTTCCCTATAACGACCTTAGATTTCAGGTTATGCAGGTGCACATGCGTAAAGACAATGCCTAACTTCCACACAAGCAACTGGGATCCCAATACCTTCTTGAAGATGTGGAAAGTTCGGCATGCCTCTTAGGACCTGCACCCGCATAAACCTGAATCTCAAACCCTTAAAGAACACAGACAGACAAACTACAGACAGAGTCTAAAGAAATACATTCAAGTTGTTCCTGCATTGCTGGAATTCTTAAAATTAATATAAAATCAACATCTCATTTTCATCTTTTTTGTTCCTAAGGTGATTCTTTTAGAGGAAGGGTGGAGGGACCTTTTCCTTCTTGGCATCGCACAGTGGTCCGTTCCCTTGGAAACCGAATCCTTGGTGAAAAGCCTCACCAAACTGATGGAGAACCCTTCTGCAGAGTATGTTGCCGAGGTAACATCTCAAGTCAGGCATATGCAAGACGTGGTAGCGCATCTAAGAAGTCTTGATGTTGACTTTACAGAGTATGCGTGTTTGAAGGCTTAGCACTCTTTAAACCAGGTATGTGAGCATCCACTTAAAGGTACACGAGATTTTTTTTGTTTCAGTCTCATATTTTCTGTGATATGCCACGGTGATGTCATACAGATCAGACATGTAATAGATTCCCCACCTTTTATTTGGCTACAGAAAATAACTTAAAATGAAAACAAAAGGTGATTTTTATAAGCTTATATTTCAATAGAAAATATAGGCTGAATTTCCTATTTGCTCCTATAGGAAATTAGAAATTTCATAATTTTTGTACAAAAGAAAAAGGTTCTCAGCTTAATCATTCCAGATGGGGATATTTTGATAGAAAGCTTTACACCAGTGCAAAAATCAAAATTTTCACATGCAGGGACACTTGTTATTTGAAATCTCTCGTTGCACCTTTAAGCATAATTTTGTTTTGTTTAAAGCCATTGTGTGTACACTATGTAAACCAATGCCCTTAATTTTGGTTGAAGTTGAGTTTTAGCATTGTTTTTGTTTTAGTAAATTTATTTGAAAGTGGTATAGCTGAGAACAAGACGGTTTTCAAATATGGGTGATTTTTTGTGCCAAAAAACTTGGGGATCCCAAGATTATGACATCATGAAATAGTGAAAATTGCAGTTATTTTCACTAATGCACACGTAACAGGGAATTATTTGTTGATATGACAAAACCTAGTAAATTAGAGACACAATGGCATTTTCAATTTTGGGAGAAAAAAATGACCGATTGTGGCTTTTTCACTTTTTAAACAGTTTTGGCCAGACGGCATCATACCAGGGCCCTATTTCATAAAGTTAAGATTAATCATAAGTGGATTTAAAGGTGCTTGTTCCGATTTATGTGTTTTGTGTTCTCTACTTGATACGAGAGCCTGGCACTTGCACATACACCCATTCAAGTACCGTGGGAAACAAACTTGCGGTTTTGATGGTAGACGCAATAATGCATGTTGCAAACCCTATTCAATACTGTGCTAATATTGATGGTTAACCACTAAAACGGCGTTTTTTTGTTTATATCTTGGGAATGAAATGGATTTGAGGGCTCAAATTTCAGGACGAGAATGAGAAAAATATGGCCTTTCATCTGATATCAAAATCGATACTACTTCCGGGTAAATCAGGGGGGTCCCAAAGACGATCGGAACACGCACCTTTAAGAGGAGTTATTGTTCTTAGGTTATTAACTTGTTTTAAGCCAATTTAAAAAAATTCTTACATTGAGGTTTATGAAGTTAATCCCAGTGTTTTTATACCTGGGTCCCATTTTATTACTTTTACCTTACAAAATCTAACAAAATCTTTTTAAGAACCGTTACTGACTTAAGAATAACTCTTCTTAAATTTACTTAAGATTAATCTTAACTGTTGTGAAATAGGGCCCTGATATATTTGGGTGTGGAACCATATATGAAGAGAGTAGGCTCATTTATAGATTTTTTTTTGTCCAAAAAAATGTGGAGGCCCTAACATGCCAGTGACTTCTCACTCCTACGCTACCTTTGGTCTCTGAAAAAAATGTCGGCCAATTGGTCTTTAGATCACCACAGACAGGACAGTAGTATGGGCTACAATCCGCATTAGTAAACGAAATTAATAAATAGCAGTCACTATTACGTACATCATTAAAAAAATAAGAATAGACTTCATTAAAATATCAAAACAATAAGTTTTCAAATGGCAATGGGGCTTGACAAACATGTCAAACCAATAAGAATTTTTTTCCTCGCACCAAAATCAGTGCTTTTATTAAGCGAACACAAGTAAAGAAAAAAAAACAAAAGTTTCAAGATTCAAAGTGAGGCAAAATAAGGAAAAGCCAGACAATAATATGTGAGGCACAGAGAGTGCCAGCAAAATCAGAATCATATTACCAGGTGGCTCACCTTTTACAAAATGCTCAAAAACAAAGTACAAACAAACAACACAACCAACCACTAAACCACAATAGTACAACAAAATTAATAAATCATTCATCATCAATATTGAAAGAAAATTTCTTAAAATGTTTGTCCAGTTTATCATTCTTTTGTGCAATTCTGTACTCAGTTTTAAATTTCATTTTAACCAAATTAAGGAAAGCCTGAAAGCTGGGATTTATTTTTTGGGAATTGAAACTTCATCTGTGAATATAAAATTTAAGATAGAGAATAAGGTAATTAATACAGGTGGCATGCTGAGTAGTATCTTCATCTATCCAAAACATTTTTTGAAATTTGGAAAATGCAAGCCTTTCACCAATTTTACTGTAAAACCAATAAGAATTTAAAAGGGTTATCCCCAAGTACCACACTCCACTAACATTCTCCCCCCCCCAAAAAAAAGATTGCTCGTTCCCCAAAAATATGACGCTGATGCCATTTTTGATCATATATACATGAATTACAAAACAGGAAGTGAACAGCAGCTGTGATATGTGTGTAGAATTGTCAAACATCTGTCACATATGTATCAAACTCCGACTTGCTTTTTCGACCTTTTTTATTGTCCGTTCGCTATTGTTGAGATAATTAGGGCAAATACCTGGAAAATAATGCCTGTATCCTGTACAACAATTCATGGTCCTAAATTAGCGAGTGCAAAATAAAAATGTGTCACAGTTTAGTCATCCATTTGAATCTACAAAATCATAAATTATGCTAGTCCTATGGGATAAGACCTTTATCCGTTTAGTTATACACCCTTTAGTGACACTATAGATTCTAAAAAATGGCTTTTAGGTGTCATTCTGGCTTGACACTTTAAAGGTGTTACTCTAACACCCTAAAGGTGTCATCTAGTGTCATCTGACACCTTAAAGGTGTCCTCTGACACCCTAAAGGTGTCATCTGACATCCTAAAGGTGTCATCTGACATCCTAAAGGTGTCATCTGACATCCTAAAGGTGTCATTCTGACATCTCACCCGTGTCAAATTGACACCTTTACATGCTCATCTGAAGACCCACCCCAGTGGAACCCCTTAAGCCATTTTTATCCTTTAGTCTGATATATACATGTATAGTACAGCAAAGCATAATTGCATAATAATGTAACATTGAAATGCATTACAGCATTTGCTTAAACTTGTGAAAATACAATTTCTGCTAAGAGAGTTAGGGAAAGGGAAATTCTTATGATTAAATATGACTTTATTCAGATAAATCCCAAAGCAAAGAATATTTTGTTATGATCCTTGACCATACCAAAGAATGACTTGTTAATTCCTTCTTCACTTTGTCTTCTTCCTATCTCAGAAACCCCCAGCTTAAAAGAACCTCACCAAGTGGAGTCTCTTCAAGACCAAGCCCAGGTCATGTTGGGCGACTACATCCGTCATGCGTTACCCGGCCGGTCAGTCCGCTTCGGTCGTCTTCTCCTCACGCTTCCGGCATTGCGAGCGGTCAGCAGCAAGTTGATTGAGAGACTTTTCTTCCAAGAAACCATTGGCAGTATCCCCATTGAACGCCTGCTGAGTGACATGTTCCAAAGTAGCTAAGGCAAACAAGTCTAAATAAGGTGCAGCCTTAATTGTTGGGCCAGCTGCAGCCTTTTGAGGCTGGCTGCAGCCTTTTGGGGCTGGCTGCAGCCTTTTGGGGCCGGCTGGAGCCTTTTGGGGCCAATTGCAGCCATGTGGGGCCAGCTGCAGCCTTTTGGGGACAGCTGTAGCCTTTTGTGGCTGGCTGCAGCCTTTTGGGGCCGGTTACAGCCTTTTGGGGCCGGTTACAGCCTTTTGGGGATGGCATCAGCCTTTTGGGACCGGTTGCAGCCATGTGGAGCCAGCTGCAGCCTTGTGGGGCCAGCTGCAGCCTTTTGGAGCCAGCTGCAAACTGGCTTTCTTACCCATTTGGCATCCATGTGATGTCAATGAGAAATTCACTGGGGTGAAGTGCAAGTAGAAATTGGCTATCCTGGCCAACACAGTTGACAATGATTGCCAAAAACATAGAACAACTCAATGAGGCCAGCCACTACACCGTTAATCTTTGTAACTTAACCTTTTTACCCTGGATGATTTTGTACAGATTTCACACTAAGTCAGTGTTTTTTAGATTCAGAATTTGGTTATGAAAATGCAAGATCTGTCAGCAACTTTAGTCACCTAAATGGGTCAAAGGTTTAAGACTTGCTGGCATTTGGCATTATTAGAGTTACCATGAATATATGTGCAAGATAACTGCTCGTCTTTTATCTTGATAAAACCATTTAAATGTCTACAACAACTGTGAATCTTACTCAGGTTTATGCCAAGGTTTTACTTGCCTAACTTTTCACTCACATGTTTTGATCTACATTTGCCTAACTTCTCATGCACTATGCCTAACTATTCATCAATTTTGGCTTTGGTCTTGAACATATTGGTACTCCAGGCATAACCGCTGTTGTTTTTCAAAGTTTTTACAATAAAAGTTTTGATATTTTCTGGGTCAAGTTGGTGGAAAACTCTGAATAAATATTCTAATTTTGAACTTGTGAACAATTTCCCTGTAAGAGGCACACAAACAACTCTAGCATCAGTTACAAACTTATTAATGAAAGCAATTAATAAACCAATCAGTACCATACTAGGCTTTAAAGGATTATTCCATCTAAAGTGTGTCCTCCCTCTGTGAAAGACTTTACCTTAATCTTCACAGAGGATGTGTGTACATTAACAATGAAATTATCCAATGGACTCATTCCCACTTGGAATTTACCCCTGCATTAGACTTAAAGGCACTATCAGTGATTTGCTCAATCAGGAAATAAAAAAAATCATCAAAAATCAGATTTTTGCATGTCTATAACAAGTACAGGTACCCTAACATATCCTGCAAATGAGAAGGTCAGAAGCAACCTAATTAGGACTGAATCAGATATATTAGTCATTACTGTCTGTACGGACGCTTACTACAACCTTTAAAGGGACATAATTAATGGCATGAAAAAAATTGACATAATGAAAAGGACCCTTACTGAAATCACTTCAACGAGTTTGAAAATAATTAAGATGTTTACATTCTGTAAAAACAGTAAAAACAGGAAGAGTTCGGGGGGGGGGGGGGGGGGTTTTTTTTTTTTTTTTTTTTGAAGTGATTTCAGTAAGGGTCCTTTTCATTATGTCATTTTTTGTTCATGCCATTATGTCCCTTTAACTGAATGAAGTCATATATTTGAACACTGCCATTTTCTTCCTTTTCTGTCAATTCTTCAGTTGGAAAAACTAACTTATGAGAATTCTACAGACTTATCCTTCACTTTTAAGCTATTCCTGCAAATTTCAAATATTTTGACTCTTTTGGATGAATCACTAATAGTGTCTTTAATCAGTCTTCTCCACAGGGGTATACAGAATATATAATTACCAATGAATTATTAAATTTGAAATCCAAACTCCCGGGCCCTTCCTTTGGAGGGGTATGTGTTTTAAATGTAATAGCCCAATACTCTAACAGTATAACATTATAAAATACAAGTTATAACTACTCTGGATTGTAAAAATTATTTGTATTATAATTAAAGGTGCTTGTTCCAATTTATGTCTATTATGTTCTCTACTTGATATAAGAGCCTGGCACTTGCACATATGCCCCATCAAGTATCGTGGGAAACAAACTTGCAGTTTTGATGGTATAACAATAATGCATATTGCAAAGCCCTACTCAATACTGTGCTAATATTGATGGTTAAGCATTAAATTGGCATTTTTTTGTTTATATCTTGGGAATGAAATGGATTTGCGGGCTCAAATTTCAAGAGGACAATGAGAAGAACACGGCCTTTCATCTGATACACATGTGTGTTTAAGGCATGTAAACCTTCATGAGTTTGTAACATACACTTGTGTGTAGCTTAAAGGCCGACTCAAAGATTTCCTGAGGGCGCCCTAAATTTTCAAAAAAATTGTTTTTGCATATACATAATGTTTGTCCATATAATAATCACTGTGTGAAAGAACTACGCTCAAATCGAAGTCCTATTATAGAAAATCACAACTTTGTTTTAAAATTCCGGATCCGGAATTTTTGTTATACATGGTATCCTATGGCACTGTACATAAATGCGTACTGCATGAAAACGAAAAATACGATTCATCTCTAACTTTGGAATTGAGCATTTCAGGTGAGTATCTTTAGTTCTAGTTGACTATTTTTAATTACTGCACAAAAAAATATATATATTTCAAAATCTCTGAGTCAGCCTTTAAGGTTTACAGGCCTTACACACACATATATATATTACACACTTCTCCTATCCTGATAGTCTTGCCTTTATACTGTAGAATTGTACATTATAGTGAGTTCTGACTTCTTTTTTAAACTTTATAAAAAGTTTATGCCAACAATCCTGCCACTGGGCAAAAAATTACCAAAGCAATGAGGCTTGACGTAATTCCCATGACAGGTTTACAAATAGAGCAACGAAAGATAACTACTAGAATGAACTTGAACACTCACTTCTGGAGGTGATATCTCGCTTTGCTTAGTAGATTAGACACTTGGATAATACAACAAAAGTTCTATGATATCATGCAAGGGTTAAAGTTAAAGGGGGATGACCCAATTTAAATGTATAAAAAAAACATTTTTATAGGCATATTCAAAATCAGCATCAACAGTGCATTAAAATAAGTACAAACAAGCCTAGTCTTCAGTCAGGTCATTTGGGAAGCCATCTTAAAAACCACTGACTTAAGTGTTATAACCTACACAGAAACTACCAGGTTAGATTAAGGGACATTCCTCGGGATGTCACACGCGTGACCGAACTTTATTTGCCTCCCATGACAAAACAACCAATCTAACAAAAGTGGAAACATTCTTGGTTAGGTTTGGACAAAATCTAACCAAAAATAATGTTTCCACTTTTGCTAGATTATTTGTTTTGGCATGGGAAGGCAAATAAATTTGGTTGATCATGTGTGTGACATCCCGAAGAATGGCCCTTAAAGGTGCAACGAGAGATTTGAGGCACCCAAATATTGTATCATAATAGTAATTTCATATAGATTAGACACTCAAAGGATTTCTTACATTGTATTAGGTTACAGAATGTCTTAAAAGAGAGAAAAAAGGTAATTTTGATTTGCCTATATTTCAATATAAACATAGGCTGAATTTTGTATTTGCTTCTATACGAAATTAGAAATTTCACAATTTTTGTCAACAAAAGAAACATTCTCAGCTTTAATCCTTTCAGATAGGATATTTTATGGACAAGCTTTAAAATCGCGAAAAAGCAGCATCCTTTGATTTTTAGGCACACACGATATGTGAAATCTCTCGTTGCACCTTTAATCGATGATTAATGGTGCAACCTTCTGTGCAAGAAATTTGTACTTGTAAAATTTTGGCATATAAACTGAAATAAAAAGGCCGCAATGATTTCCAGGGCATCATAATGTAAACATCTGCATATAGAATACAAATAAATTTGCCATCAAAAACAACTATATTTATACAAGTTGTTTTTTTAAAGATGAACCATGAAGTATGTACCTTTTCCCAATAAGGTTTCAATTCAAAGGAGTCACGATTCCAAGTATCATTGTTGGGGGTTCAAATCCTATTGTGAAGTGACAAAAACTAAAATATTTAAAGCGGCACTGGCACATTTTCAGAAAATTTCAAATTTCTTCAATTTGCTCGCATATGATAGTCTAGACCATTGGAAGAATAAAGATATATTTTACACATTAAAAATAACATACCCAAAACAGATAGGGATATTAATAAGAGGCTACAGACATCCAAGTAATTTGTAGGCTAACTTTAAAGTTTGATGTAACTTTAATCAACAAATGTGTCTATTACATGAATATCACAGACTCGTACTCATTGATATTGATATACCACAAAGGTCACAGACTGGTCAAACAAAGTGCATGCTGTAGGAATCAACTCCAGCGTGTGTTTGCTTGTGTTTAACACCATTTTCACATCGTCTGCTGAATTAATGTCACCGTTATAAAATCATTTCGTTTACCCATAAGCACGCTGATTTGGGCTTAATAATTTCAGGTGAGGGCTAATGTATATACAAGCTTTACAACCATGCAAAAATATTGATTTTGAAAAATCTAGAGGGCGCACTATTTTTCGAATGTGCCAGTGTCTCTTTAAAGCCCAAAAAGTTAGTCTCAAAATGCTGTGAATATAAAAACAAATAGGTGAGGCCCAGCTCATTTCACATTTTGAAACTAAAAAAAAAAAAAGTTTTCATTTTTTTTTCGGAGGGGTTAACCGGCAGAGGCATGTCATTTACGGTGCATTCAAACTTGGAAAATAATCACATCATGCATGCTACAAAATATTTCTAAGAATTATGTATTTTGGCACATGATGAATATGTAAAATTGGAAGGGGCATGCTGTTAAGGTATGATCCTGATTGTATTTATCCACCTGCAAAATTCATAGTCAAGTTTGTCTATACTTGTAGTAACTTTAATGCTAGCAGTGTAGATTTGAGAACAGAATTAAGCAATAATTGAAGATGTAATTACAATAGTAATATGCAAATAAAATACTCAATAGATGAAATTAATTGCAACTCTGTGTGACTTGTTTATTTATAGGATACACAGCACAAATTGTCTCTTTTTTAGAGCAATTTTAAAGCAATAACAGCACATTTTTTGAAGAGAGCTCCCAATTTTCAAAATTTGATATTTTTGCAGTTATGTTGGTAATTGTCTAGGAAACTATACCTGTGAACGAGAATGCTCAAAAATGCATATTTATCATAAAATAAGCGATTTTGTAATAAGAATTTGGATCCCAGATTGGACTTAGCGGCAGAGCTGGAAATGCTACGTTTATGTCCGTCCATGATGAAAAAGCGCCACCTCAAGAAAATGACCTCTAACTTGACTTGCCTGAACCAATAAAACAACTAATGGATGAGCGTAGACACGTACATGGAGCTATTTATCGGCTATTTCATATTGGAAGGCTGTTTCCGACAGCCGTTGAATTATTATCGGAGATCTCTGATATTAATTAATCTAATTACAAAATTCCTTCGTTTGCAACACATAGACATTTTCGAGCATAACCATTCACAGGTATAGTTCACTAGCCAGTTACCAATGCAACTGTATAAAAATCTCAATTTTTTGGAAAATTGGGGGCGCTCTTCAAAAAAAGTGCTATTATTGCTTTAAGCACTGGTGACACAATTTTGACAACTGATAAAAGAAGATGCATGCAAAAGCTATCACCACTGTAAAAATCAGAAAAGTCCATGGTGGGAATCTTGCCACATGTCAGATGATGGCGGCCAAGCCTCATTCAATATAGCAACTCACCCAAAATATCAAAAGAAATTACAGCAATACGGAGTGCAAACCACAAACCAATTTGGGTACTTTGATGTGGGTCATCATGGGGGTTCCCATCCGTTATTCATACAAATGAATGCAGAAATAAACAAATAAATAAATAGGCGACGAACCCGCCCTGTTTTACGGGCCCGACCGACCCAGATTTTTCAGTTTTGCAGATTTTTTTTTTAGTTTTTCAAAAAATCATGTAAAATCAGCCTGTTTTTAGTGTTCTTAGCCCAAATTTATCACTTTTGGCTAATATTTGTTTTAGAAAATTTGTAAAATTGTTTCATTTTTTCTCCAGATTTTTCAGATTTTGGGGCCAATTTTCACCTCCAGAAAAGAAAAAAAAGAGAAAAAAAGAAAAAATTCGCCCGACCGACCCTACTTGAAAGGTCCGCTCGCCCGTAAAAACGGGCAATTTTTTTTTTTTGTTGCCTTTAAACAGTGGAGTTGATTCTTCAGCTCCTCAGCTCCAATGGTTTTGAAAAAGAAAATATTGACGCCATTTAAAGAATTCGTAATTTTTAATCAAGATTTTGAGTTTACGTGTAAAACCAATGGTGACCTCTAAAATCGGGATTTCTTGGCCGCCCTCCCCTTCCAAATGCCATGTTATAGCTCCCTCTATCACTCACATCTCAAAAGAAATGTTAAATGATTTTACAGAACAATTGTGTTTGCCAGAATTAAATTGATCAAATTTAATTGCAGCTAGTAGGAATAAATCCAAACAGTTGTCAAAACTTTGTTGCAATTGATATATTTGTTTTATTCAGGTTTGTCATAAAAATAGGCTTTCAAGCAGCTGTGACTAAATCTATGGTTTTTTTATCTTCATCAATCATCAGGCTGCAAGGGCCAATATTTTTTTTTAAGGGAAAATGAGGAAGGAAAACTGTCCCTTTGCTTCCAACTGGGACATTTGGCTGTAATAGATGAAATTTCTACACCACTGGGAACTTTCCCCTTGGTGTCACTGGGCAAAAAGTCCACGTTTCGAAGGGCCTGCACCACCAAATAAATTCCTGGCAACGGGCCTGCTCATTCATGTATACTCTCTACTTAGTTTAGTGTCACAATTTCAATGAGGATAAATACTCAATTGACACTCCAACTATAGGTGATTTTTATTCAGGCCGTTCATATTAAGTTTCGACGATTCTATGTGAGAGGTTGAGAGAGGTTGAGAGGTGGCACGTTTATCCAGGAAAAATCAATGCCACTTTAAGTGGCGGGGATTTAGGCCAACATTCTCGCATTACCTGAATATTCACATTGCCATCATAAGATTAAACCGTAACCTATGATGAACATATGAACAGTGTTGTGCAAACGGAGAAATGTGACGTACCTGATCCGCCAAACACTCTTCAAGCGAGTGATGTTGGTTAGATGATTATACGATGTAATGGTCAGACCCATAGCCATTAATTTATTTGGGGGTGCTGATTCCCACAGTGGAACCTTTTGCGCGGGCCACAGATTGTAAATGAACCAACATGGGGAGGGGGGAGGTGGAGGCCGAACATCGTCTTTGCCAAGACAATAATAGTAGTAATGTAATAATATTGACCAGTGTTTATTCATATATTCATATTCATTCACTACACCTTAAAACAACAGCTTTTAGACAAGCAGCAAACTTCAGCATGATAATGATAAGGCGGACCTTTGCCATGATAAAGCGGACATTTGCCATTTTTTTGGGGGGTGCGTACCCCCGCACTCCCCCTGGCTATGGCCCTGGTAATGGCAAACCAACCAGATTTACCATACAGGCAAAGTCATTTAAGTTCATTTAATTTAGCAAATTCTTGCACCTTCTAGTCTCTCGTGTCGAGCAAGCTCGTGCGCGGAGTGCCCATCTCTCTTTCCTTGGCGTTTGGGCCAGACTCCTCCGTATTATGTTTGCTGTGGGGGGTTCGCCTCTCCTCCCGCACAGCGAGTCTGTTACTTTCCCAGCATTGAATAATGCTAGTACCCATTTATACACCTGGGTGGAGAGGAGTAATTAAGGTAAAGTGCCTTACTCAAGGGCACAACACGTTGGCCGCAGTGGGACTCGAACCCATGACCTTTGGATTGCGGGACGAGCGCTCAATCCACTGGACCACACATGCCCTTCTACACATAGACAGGACAACCATGATGATTATCAAACATTGCATTTACTGACTTAAATCAAAAGGGGATCATGAAATTTAAATTTTAAATCAATTATACCAAATTTTGGAGAGCAATGAAGGAATATTTACATTTAATAATGCATCTACTCCACTATATCTTCAGGTTTTTAAATTTCATTATGAACACATCCCCTCTAAGTAAACCATACCCTCGTGACACGAAATAAAAAATCAGACTAAAACTTAAAGTAATAATAGCACATTTTTTTGAAGAGCGCCTCCAATTTTCCAAAAATGTTGAGATTTTACACAGTTGCATTGGTAACTGGCTAGTAAACTATACCTGTGAATGGTTAAGCTAAAAAATGTCTATGTGTCGCAAACGAAGGAGTTTTGTAGTTAGAATAATTAATATCGGAGATCTCCGCTAATAATTCAACAACTGCTGGAAACGGCCTTCCAATATGAAATAGCCGGGAAATGGCATTATGTACGTGTCTACACTCATATCCATTAGTTGTTTTATTGGTTCAAGCAAGTCAAGTTAGAGGTTATTTTCTTGAGGTGGCACTATTTCATCATGGGTGGACATAAACTTAGCATATCCAGCTCTGCCATTAAGTACATTCTGGGATCCCAATCTAATTACAAAATTGCTTATTTTATGATAAATACGCATTTTTTAGCATTCTGGTTCGCAGGTATAGTTTCCTAGAGAATTACCAACATACATGTAACTGTGCAAAAATATCAAATTTTGAAAATTGGTGGTGCTCTTCAAAAATGTGCTGTTATTGCTTTAAGTGAATAATTGAAGTGGTACATGAAGTACATGGAACATTAAAATGTGGTTGGTCCATAATAGTGACCTATAGGGTCTCTGGTGACCCAGTTGAATTCAGCAGCCTTTACAGAATAAAGTACAGTCAGATTCTTCACTTTGGTATAATAGGTACTCCCTGTGACTCGGGATGCGATGGGTGGGAGCAAGAGCCGGTCATAGCACACCACCGCCGACCGGCGCAGCTACAACCCTGTGTAACATCCATATCCACATCATCCCCTTCCTCCACAATAGCTGCATCATATTCAGCTACCATGAGTTTGCACTGGCGCAGCTCAAAAGAGTCAACAGCCAGGCCAATGAGTTCATGAACCTTTTCAATGGCAGGGCTATGGTTGGGTCACCTCTCAAATATGATAACCAGTTCACAATGGTAAGTATGGGGGAACATATCCACAGGCACAGCTCTGATTGGAATGAATGGACTGCCTTGAAGCTTGGCGTTAGACGGACAACACAGGCTGATGAAACACAACAAAATACATGTCATATTATTTCAAGGAAAACTGTGCTTGGTAATGGGCATGTTGCACTGGTACAAAAATCAAGGGCATATAAGAGAGGCATACGTCACATGAGAGTCTGTAAGATCAGGAGATCAACTTGTCCTTTAATACAAATGAGCTTAAAAGACACTATCAGTGATTTTTCCGAAAGAGTCAAAATATTGAAATTTGTAGGAATACCTTAAAAGTGAAGGATAAGCCTAGCTGTAGAATTCTCATATGTTACTTTTCCAACTGAAGAATTGACAGAAAAGGACGAAAATGGCAGTGTTCCAAGATACGAATCTTCATTCATTTACGTGTTGTAGTAAGTGTCCGTAAGGACACTAATGACTAAAATATTTGATTCTGTCCTTATTAGGTTGCTTCTGATCCTATCATTTGTAGGGTACTTATGTTAGGATATATTTGTTACAGACATGAAAAAAAATCTCATTTTTGATTTTTTTAGATTTTCTGATTTTGCAAATCACCGATAGTGCCTTTAATGTCTGGTTCAGAGGTTGTTATACAGACAATACAGAAAATGTCTAGAGTGGAGGGCGAGGGTCTTTTCATATTACTTGAGCAGGATTTTCTTCGTAGACCTACTAGTTACCTTTGATGAAGAGCCTGCTAGGATTGAAACGTCAGTATCTCGGAAACGGATTGATGAACTATCATATGTGTGGTACCAATGGATAGCTATGACCCTCCCGAGTCCATTGATACCAAAAAAAGTAGAAACATACCTTGTATGATGTCACAGTGACGTCAAAATGACGTCATGCAAAAATGCGAAAAATCTAAAAAAACATGGTTTTTCGCTATTTTTTCAAGCAAAAGTTGGGTATGATTTGTGTCAAAGTATGCTCACACATGCTCTTACTACAAATAAATAAGATAAAACAGTGTAACTGTATCCTTAGCACAAGAAAGCTTTTCTTCGCACGCAGTGCGCGATTATGTAACGCCAGGTCATAACCGTAGGTCCGATTTTGTTCAAAATGGTCTTTAAGAGACACTGGCACATTTGAAAAATAGTGCGCCCTCAAGAATTTTTAAAATTGATATTTTTGCATGGTTGTAAGGCTTTTATATACAAAACCCCTCACCCGAAATGATTAAGACCAAATCAGCTTCCTTATGGGTAAACAGAACGATTTTATAATTTAACGTCGCCGGCGGCGTTAAATTCAGTAGACGACGAAAATGGCATTTAACACAAGAACACGCACGCCGTATGCAATGTTTTCCACGCTATGCACACTGTTTGATCGGTCTATAACCTTTGTGGTTTTAATATCAGTGAGTACGAGTCAAAAATATTCATGTAATATACACATTTGTTGATTAAAGTTATGGAAAACTTAAAAGTTGGCCTACAAATTACCTGGATGTCTTTATCCTCATATCAATGTCCCTATCTGTTTTGGGGTATGTTATTTATATGTGTAAAATATATCTGTTCTTCCAATGGCCTAGACTATCATTTTGAGAGCAAATTGAAGAAATGTCATATTTTGTGAAAATGTGCCAGTGCCGCTTTAAATCGAGCGCAAGGCTTCAAAGAAAAAATAACAAATACGAGATACGACAAAAAATGTTGAGGGGGCGCCCCCCCCCCCACCGGGCCTTTTAGGGTTAAGGCACTGCATTGTATCTAGACATGATATGAGTTCATAGCTATACACATAGCCTACTTATGAAGTTATCAAAGGCATGCACACTGCCTTGTATAGGCAATAATATGAGTTCAGAGCTAAACGTAATCTACTTACTCTATGAAGTTGTCAAAGGCACTGCCATCAGGTTTACAGGATATGTAAATGAGCTTACGAAGACTTGGGCAATTCCTGATGGCTGCTATTACCTTACGATCTGTGGAAGGACAAACAAACAACTAAATAGAACAAAACATAAGGAACTTACACAGAAAGAAGAAAATGGCATTACACAAGAAAAGGAAGAAAAAAATAAAATAGATGAAAAAAGTGCGCTAGTGTAGTTTGTCGTGTGGAATCGTTACTCAATCTGCAGTGAGTCTGTTTATTTTTCTAGCATATGCCGATTCTTACTTCTATGCCTGTATTTTGGTTCAGACTCCCTCAGTTTATTAGCACAGTGAGACTGTTAGCTTTTAAGGCATTTGCTGATACTCGCTTATGTTCATGGCTAGGTTAAAGGGATTAGCAGCGATTTGCTAATCCGAAACATCGAAAAAGTCATCAAAATTCATATTTTTGTATTTTTGTTACTGGCATGGATATGCGAACATAACCTGCAAGTGGTTGGCTTGAAATCCGTGTATTAAAGACAAGGCAGTACTTTTTATCCGATTCTGTAATTTCTATACGTTCGTATCTAAATTCCGACTTGAGATCGAAAAGGCCTTTCCCGGTGAATATCACAGATTTTCAGCGTGACATTGTGCATCGTGATCAATACATTTTGAACTCAAACATTATTGATCTTTGTTTATTATGTACTGGTGTAAACCACAATCAGCTGTTTAGTGTAGATTTTGAGACGCCGTCGCTGTATGTCTATTGGCGGGAGACGGTATGACAAATTTCCTCAAATACTCCATTTTTTTCACTATTTGGTAGTTTGTTTCTACATTAAAGCAGTTATATGGAATTGTACACACTTATCCCTGATTTATAAGTTTAAACTAGAATTTCGCGGTTCTCGGCTTTTTCGCTCACTATATTAAAAGAATATAGCTGTGGGCCGCTCCATGACCTTTGACCTCGGCACATGACCTTTGACCTCATCAACATATGAGGGATACCATGGTGCACCTATGACAGAAGTTTGGTTCCAATTGAAATTCCAAGTTTTCCATTGAGGTCAATTTTACATTTTTATCCTATTTTTGAAGTTAACCTCACATGGCCTTTGACCTCAGCACATGACCTTTGACCTCATCAACATACGAGGGATCCCATGGTGCATATGACAGAAGTTTGGTTCCAATTGAACTTCAACTTTTCAATTGAGGTTGATTTAAAAAAACTTAACAATTTAGTGACACACATACACACACATACATACACACGCACAACGGATTGCTAAGTGGTCCTGCCAGCTATAGCTGGCGGCCCACAAAAATGCATTTCCACATTTTTTTTATTCTCTCGCATTATCGCTGCTAATCCCTTTAATAGACACAAGCAGCTAAGGATCTGTCTTTTTTTAATCGTGAAAATTTGCAACTTAGTCACGGAAAACATGGTTTCAGAAGCAGGAACAAACAAAAGTTCATGGAGAAAACTTGTTAGAACAATCTTAGACTGGAAACTGGAGAAACCTGCGAGTGGAACAGTCCTTGTGAGATGGGTCACAGCTGTTTGAAAGTCTCATTTCTTATGACAAAACCAGAATAAACAAAAAAATATCAACGGCGACACACTTTTGACGACTAATTTGGATTATTTATACCACTGACTTCATCCGGTGTAAATTTGACGAAATTTCATTGCGGGCAAATATGATTTTTTCTTAAAAATCTAGTTTAACACGTCTCTCTATGGAAAATTAGCATATAGAGGTCGCTATAACATACAAATATGACCTTTATAGGCCTATATGGCAAGATTCCTGCAATGGATTTTTCTGATTTTTGCAGAGGTAATAGCTCTTGCATGTCCCTACTTATATCAGATTTCAAAATTGTGTCCGCCACTTCTTAAAATTGCTCTAAAAATAAAAGAGACGATTTGCATGGGGTCAAACAGCTGTGGGGTCATATGGGACCTTTAGTGGTAAGAGATCAAAGGTCATGGGATCAGTCACTATGAAATAAAATCACTGAAATGATCACTGAAAATGCGATCACGTCAGTGGGATTAGCACATTTTCAGTTTGATTAATTGTCCAAGGCTATTCCACTAATCACACTGAAACTTGGTAATCCCACTGAAATTCTCACATTTTCAGTTATAATTTCATAGTGAGTCTTTATGTTAATATATATTAACAAATACCCTCCAGAATTGAGATGCATCTTAAAGGTGCAACGAGAGATTTCAAACCATCCATATCTTCTATGATATGTAGGGATTTCATATAGAATAGACATGCAATAGATTCCCTACACATCATTTGGCTACAGAAATAACTTAAAATGAAACAAAAGGTGATTTTGTATATGCTTATATTTAAATAGAAAACAATGGCTGAATTTCCTATTTGCTCCTATAGGAAATTAAAAATTTCACAATTTTTTCTACCAAAGACACAGGTCTCAGCTTAATCATTTCATTTTTGATATAAAGCTTTAAACCAGTGCAAAAAATCAGAATTTTCACATTTTTAGGGACACCTGCTATTTGAATTCTCTTGTTGCACCTTTAAACACTAACATTTCTCCAGTATGTGGTAACAGGCGTTAAAATACAAAAAGACAACCACCGAAAGAAAGATGAATAATGACAATAAGTAATATTTTGTCATATTGTGCAGGTTTATGATACTTTGCGATAATGAAAGAGGATTGGTTTATGCGCACTTTCACCTTATTCTGTCATGTGTAACTCGATGCATGATTGAATACAGTGCATACATGCACTGATCCTGTTTCGTTTCATTTTGTTTCATTCCATAAATTACAATAAGCCTTTGAGTTACAGATATAGAACATAATAGGATTTCAATGTTTGCATCGCATATAAGTTCTATGCAATTACAAAAAGACGACAAAGGATATATTGCTAGCAGGTGTGACATGGCTTGAAGCTATGAACTCTGATGAATTCATCACCCTCAACAAGCTGATAGTATTCTCATCGCTAATGTTTTACTTAACAGCTGCATACTTTACTTTGAGCTACAATCCCTGGGGGGCCAGTTGTATTCAAAGGTGGATATGATGCGTGAACATGGACTTCCGAAATGCACCCTAAACAAGTATTTCCACCGACTAAAAAACAAACCCTAAACAAGCATTTTTGTGTTTTTGCTCACCATAAACAAGTCTTTTGGTCAGTTTTGCTACTCTAAACAAGTGAGGCATGCATTTACTGATAATATCGCCTTATTACCTGGCTTTGCTCATGTTTGCTTTACTTCCAAATTACAATATTTTTGATGATTATGATCTCGCTTACATCACAATTTCAGGGTTACGAAAAAACCTATCCTTTTTTCCATATTTTGCTGATTTTGACACCCTAATCAATGTACAAGCGCCCTCGTACCTCGCACTTGTTGGAAAAAGAGACCCCTTTTACGCATTTTCTTGTTCACGCCATCATATCCACCTTTGAATACAAGTGGCCCCCTGGGCTACAATCTCATCCCCAATGGGCAGCATTCACTGAGCTGTGAATGCATTTCGTGATTCCATTACCTTCTGAACTCTTCTGTTTTATTCATTGTTCACTAGATATCCTTGAGAAAAGCTCTCAAAATTTGAGCTGATTCCGATCTTGCGGTTTTGTGTTATGAGCAATTGCTCGTTTCCCACGGTCCCATAGGCCACTGTGCTGTAATTTCTGTCAGTTTACGGACAGAAAATACGAAATTGCGAATTTCTTACAGATGCAACCAAATTTGCACGTAAGATTGGGCACACATGGATTACTAAGGCTAACGGTTCAGATTATATAAAAATCTCAACATCTTTTAGGTAAGTCGGGGGGACGAGGCTGTGGATCACGAAATTCCCCTTTAATTACAGTCGGTGTCATAACTTCTCAGGCAAGCCGTATGCACACTATGTATCATACAAATTAAATCCCGGTATAGGCACATGCTTCTCGACCAATTACAAATTGCATGGCAGTTGTCGTGAACATATTTGTGCTTCCGGGTTGACACACATTGCGTGTACCCCAATCTTGTCTGAGAAATTCTGACAGTGACTCTAATATGACCTGACGTTGTGTATTCTGGCTATCATAAATCAGCCTCAAAACCAGGAGCTGAATTTTCTAACTGGTGAATGAAAGTTATTTGAACTGAGCCATGGGAAATGAGACTATTGGCTCAGAGTGATATGCTACAATATTCTCATCCACCAAGGACACAGTTCAGGAAGCTGTATGTGTGACCTGATCTTGTGTATTCTGGGTATTACAAATCATACACGAAAATCAGGAGCTGCATTTTCTAAATGCACTGGTGAATGTAAGTTATTGAACTGTGCATGGGGACTGAGACTGCATGCATTGAGTGACATGTGTCAGAATGGGCACATTCACATGTCATGCATATGGAATGAGCAGGGGCTACTGGTATACGCCCACCAAATTTCAAGGAAAAATCCACCTAAACAATGGAATTTTGAAGCAATTACTGTGGACTCAATTTCAAATCATATTGCCAAAACTGCACAGTTGTACAGGTGCATGGTACGATCGTGTCGTTGCCCCCTGATTTACACGGGAAGTGTGATAGATTTTGATATCAGATGGAAAGGCCATATTTGTTTGATTCTCGTCCTGAAATTTGAGCCCTTAAAATCCATTTCATTCACGAGATATAAACAAACAAAGGCGAACTCGTATTTACGCGATGCGTTTTCAAAATTGTCCCCGCCGCGCGAATGTGGCGAGCACGAACATGCGATAAATGCAACTACAACACCCCACCAACCTCCCAAAACACCCCGCCAAACAGCCAACCCCTCCCCCAACACCTCCCGCAACAAGCAACGCAACGGCGCCAACAACCCTGCACACAACCACCCTTCCAAACACCCCACAACTCCCAACACACCACAACACCCCACCCCCTCCCCATCCCCAACACACTGCACAACCCCACCCCCACCCCGCCCCGTCTTAAAAACCGCTCAACACCCCAAACCCCCACCACACCCCACCCCCGCCCCAGATAACCCCATAACACGCCTCCCCCTTCCCCACCCCAGGCCAAGCACACAACTTCCATCCACAACACCCCGAACACCCCCCAACCCATCACCACCCCACACCCACCCCCGCCCCAACACCCACACCCCCGCCCAAACACCCACAACAACCCGCTCCCCAACACCCACAATTACCCTCTCCCCAAGCAACACCCCACAATACCCCCTCCCCAGCACCCCACAACAACCTAAGGCCCCACAACACCATGCGACCCACAACCCCCTCCCCCAACACCCTGCAACACAACAACCTCCTTGCCAACATACCCGCCAACACCCCACCCCCCCCAAACACCCACGCAAGACCCTACCCCCTACCAACATCGCAACACTCCCTATGGGGATAGTTAGATGGGATGTGGAGGAAATTTGCACTAGATCCGACTTACCGTTTCGAAAATACAGCGATACGCCTATTAATTAGCTCATTTGCCATACCTAAGCCTCACAACCATATCGCCATAACTACATCAAATTGCAAAAAAGAAGTGCCCCATGATTCGGCTTTCTGCAGGCAGGAATTTTGAGTTATCCAATGAAACCGTTGTCAAAAATCTAGCATTACGTATGATTTTTGCATATTAATTACCTCATTGCATACTCAATTTGCCCGAAATACGACCAAACTCTAATCAGTTCGAGAACTGTTCAGCCCGCTTCCTTCCACCCAAGTACATCATTATACGCATTACGAAACTCAAGAAAACTGTACACAGGCTCCTTGCAGGAAAATGTTACTAAATTATGCAAAGCTAGATCTTAATTAGATATTTTATGCCCTAAAATAATAATCAGGTCGAGAAACCAAATCAAACCCACTTCTTTCCCACAAAGTTACATCATTTCGCCCTTACGGAACTCAAAGATAAATTGTATACAACATGGGTTAACATTTTATCACGGCTACGAACGGACGACCACTGCTCACATTTTATAGTCCCGTTCGAACTCGTTAGGCGGGGGACACAAAAAATCGGGTCCTTGGACCGCTTGGTCTGCATGCCATAGTGGTTTGTGAAGATAGGCCTAACAACACCTTTGACCTTGATATGGACCTTTGACCTTATAAACCAAAAGTGAGGGCTGCATTGTAAACTCATAAACCAAGTTTGGTCCCATTGAACTTTTCAACTTTCATGAGGTCAATTTATACATTTCAGCCTATTTACACTTGACCTCACCTGACCTTTGACCTCAGTATGTGACATTTGACTCATCACAAATGGGGATCCAAGTTGCCACCTGTGACCCAAGTGGGGAATAAAATCTATCAAAGTATGTGGAATTAGAGGCAAATGTAACCCTTTTTACGATCAAAAGACAACTACAGTGGACAAATAGTTGATCCCTATGTGTCTTCCTGCCTTAAAGAGACATGAGGAGATTTCCAGAAAGAAGTGCCCCAATTTTTCTCAAACCTCGGTTTTTCACATATTTGGAATACTTACCAATGTATTAGATCACACCTGAACCTTGCACGACAGAAAGTCAAAGCATGGTTTTCTATGGGAAATGATTACGATAGCAGGCAAGTTCAAAACAAGGTTTGCGGTTTTCCTTTGCACTTGCTTGTCCAATAAACCTTTGAAACGTTCTCGGTAGGTGGTCTACAACCGATCCAGTGAAATTTGAGAGAAATTCGTATCCTAAAAAAAATCTCCTCCTGTCACTTTAAGGCAGGCGACACAAAAACCGCCATATTTATGGTTAACCATCAATATTAGCACAGTATTGAATAGGGCTTTGCAATATGCATTATTGCTTCTACCATAAAAACCGCAAGTTTGTTTCCACGGTACTTGATGGGGCGTACGTGCAAGTGCCAAGCTCTCGATCAAGTAGAGAACAGACAAATCGGGACAGGCACCTTTAAGCAGGATCACAAATACTACCCTTTCTCTTTAAATCAGTGCTTTTTAACCCCTGACTGCATGAGCTAATGGCCTGGTCAGAAAATGAAAAAAAAAACATTATCACTTGATTTTTTTTGTGACACGTGTAACAATGTATTTCATTAGTGCCCTCCCCCATAAGCCAATCAGAGACACTGCATAATAAGGTTGTAGACATTAGGGGTTGTAAGGGAGAGCGTGTCCCACTGGTTAGGATATTCGCCTTTGGTGCAGGAGGTCCCCAGTTCAAACCCCGGTAGGGCCACTAGCTGGGATTTAATCTGGTACTAAATTCTGGATTTAATTTGTATAAGAACTATTGATTAAAACTAGAATTCCGCTCTCCCCATGGTTCATTTGGACTTGGGCAAATGGACCATGAGAATACCCTTTCCTTTACATGTACAGAGAGTCAAACCTGTATATGTATATCACAGTCAGTGTCGAGAAGAGTAGGGTGGTAACCCCTGATTGTCCCAAGGTGTTCTGGTCAGTTTTGAGGGATACCCCTAGTAGAGTGGTTAACCACTGTTGGGTATACCTCTGAGGTCTCGGTCCTCTAAATTGTAATAAACAAAGTTTAATTTGGATATTATTGTCTACACTAAGCACAATAAGCAGAAATATGACCTGGATGACATTAATAATATTATTGAGAAGTTGCACAAAATATGGCACAAGGCTATGTATTTTGAAAACAGTAAATTAACACATTTTCAAGGTCCAAAATAACGAACTGAATTACGATCATAGAAACAAAAAATCTTGCTCTCTAATTACTTTTCAAGTAACTCACTGTTTTGGACATTGTGTACACGGCATGTTAAGAATATATTGAGCCATTCTTCGGTCACGTTTGTGACCAAAAACCGGTGATTTTTTACTTTCAACCCAATGCTGTTTTGTCAACATAATTACCAATCTGTTATTACTTTTTACATTATTAATAACCTTCAGTGCAAACCTAACCAAAAATAATGTTTCCACTTTTGGTAGATTGGTTATTTTGTCATGGTTGCCCCCCCCCCCCAAAGTTTGGTCATGTGTGTGACCATCTGATGGTCACAAACGTGACCGAACTTTATTTGCACCCCATGATGAAATAACCAATCAAGTGAAAGTGGATACATTATTTTTGGTTAGGCTTAGACTCAAGGTTATTAATAATGTAAAAAGGAATAACAGATTTGTTACGTTGACAAAACAGCATTGGGTTGAAAGTAAAAAATCACCGTTTTTTGGTCACAAACGTGACCGAAGAATGGTACAGCTGGTACTGATGTGAAAGGGATAAGCAGCACTTTGCTGATCCAAAACATTAAAAAAATCATCAAAAATCCTATTTTGTAGTTTAATTGACGGCACCTAGACGTGCTAACATAACCTGCAATTGGTTGGCCGGCTGAATCTGGGTATAAAGGAAAGGCAGACTTTTAGATCTGATTTCTGTAATTTCTGTGCGTATTCAAAATTCTGACTTGAGATCAAAAAAGCTTTTCCCCCACTTGTAAATGTAATATAGTGCACCATGGACATTTATTGATCTTGTGATTTTGTACTGGTTGTAAACCACAATCAGCTTTTGAGTGTAAGATTTGAAGACGCCAGCGTTGTATATCTATTTGCGGGAGATTGGTATGACAAATTCTCAATCTAAAATTCTTTAACTACCTAGGGGGTGTTTGTTCTACATTTAAGTATGTATATGGAATATAAGCCGTACTAAATCTTTTGAATTATAAGCTAGAAATATGCATTTCCACATTTTTATTCTCTCCGGTATTGCTGCTTATCCCTTTTAAACCAAATCCCCAACTACATGTTTATATTGAGCAATATTTAGAGAAATGGAATCTTTCAGAAAATCTCCAGTTGTCTCTTTAAACGTATTGTACAAGTGAGTTTTACTCATTCAATAACAAATATTCAAATAGCACTGACGACACATATTTAAGAACTAGGTTGAAAATGATTGATGACACTGGTTCAGAAAGTATTGTCCCATGCTGAACACACAAAGAAAACATAACTTTTGTCCTTTGGGATACCCCGGTATTCAAAGAGTTACCAGAACATTCTGTATTGTACTGTAGTAACAAAAATGGAATTATCAAGGAAGGAGCCGTGACAAAAATGCGGAATAGCGCTTGCTCGACACGACCCGGGGTCATTTATTTGAAGGCTAAACATAGCCATGACCCACCAAATCAACAGTAGCTGAAACATGAATTAACAAAATTGCATTCAGTAAAACACATTTGAAACCGACCTAATGCTGATACAAACAAAAATTGCCCAATTACACGCATACACTCTTGTCAGGTGCCTACCCTTAACCTTATCGAGGCTTGTCTCTTAAAGGTGATTATAAGTAGATTCAGAAATGAGATTAAGAAGCTAATGCACAAGTGTGCCGGATGCCTACCCTAACCCCTTAAGAGGCTCAAAACTCTGAAGGTGTGATGTAACAAACCCCATTAGCTACTGAGAAATTGAGTTTATGTGTAACTGCATCGGGTGCTGACCCTAATACCCTAAGAGGCCTACTCTAAAAGGTATAGATTTAACACATCGTGGGTTTTTGGCAAAATAGTGTCGGAATCAATGAACTCGTTGAAAAATTTGAACAAATGACACCAAGATTGAGAAGGCAGACGGGCTGCACTAACCCTTGCCAATGTTTAGAGGCACACGACTCTATCAAAGATGAAGCTAAGCTATATGAAAATGATATACTCTAGACCCCTTAAGACAAAATGATGGCCAATTAAAATAGCCCCATGAACTGTTTATTTTAAATAGGGCTACCTAACAGAAAGGTACATAGGAATCCTTAAGTGGACAATTACGATTGGTTGCAAACCGTCTCCTGTAATCTCAGAGGCAACTACTCTATAGAATGAAATCGGCCCCCCACTATTACAAAAAATAATGTTAATTCCTTTGAAATTAATGAATTACAAATTGGCCTAATTTGGACGATGTTTTGGGATAGGTGTTTAAACATTACCCTAATCGCAGAGGAATGTATTGCTAAAAACAAAATCGGCCCCACTACAGCAATTACCAAATGCAATCTACTGCAAAAGTGGAAATTTAACAAGGTGGTTGAATTCTCAATTGGTGCATACCGCATCCTTGCGTCAGAGGCAAACTACTCTGTAGACTGAAAAGCAGCCTAATACACTGAATAAAAATGAAGAGGTTAAAATAAGGCTACGTGATAAAAAGGGTGATTTTTGTAAAATACCCATAACCTTCAGAGAGCACAATGTATGATTAAAGATCTAGATCAGGGAGGGAGGGAAGGGTTTTGAAAATTTGAAGCGATCGATGAGAGCTGTCGAAACACGACCACCCAGGTGTAAAGGCGAGGAGCAATGAAGCCAAAAGCTACGAAGGGACAAAAGAGATGCGACCTCGAACATGCGAGCGGTGCGGTGATCGGCCTAACCAACAATAGGAAGCGATGCGATTGGAAACAAAGCACGCACATAAACAAAGTGAAAAGACATGAAGGTGATAGGAAAACTACCCCGGGGGGGCTCCTACTTGAAAAAAGACGTTTATAATTTTGACTACAGCCCCTGGGGGGACTCCTCGCAATATAAACGGAATTATTCAAGGAAGGAGCCGTGACAAAAAAATGCGGACATGGCGCTTGCTCGCCACGACCTGGGGGGTCATGTATTGAAGGCTAACACATAGCCATTGCACCAATCAACAGTTAGCTGATAAAAACATGAATAACAAAATTGCATTCAGTTAAACACACATTTGAACCGACTAATTGCTGATACAAACAAATTGCATTACACGCATAACACTTGTTCAGGTGCCTAACTAACCCTTATCGGGTTGTCTCTAAGGTGATTAATTAGATTCAGCATGAGATTAATAATGCTAATGCACAAGTTTGTGTCGGATGCCTACACCACCCCTTAAGAGGCTCAACTCTGAAGTTGTGAAGTTGTAAACAACAATTAGCTACTAAAGACAATTGAGTTTATGTGTTACTGCATCGGGTGCGACCATATACCCTAAGAGCTACTCTAAAAGGTATAGATTTAACACAGCGGGGTTGCAAATTAGTGGCGGAATCAATGGAACTCGTGAAAATTTAACAAAGGCAAAGATTTGAGAAGCAGTACGGGCTGCATGCACTAACCCTGCCTAAGGTTTTAGAGGCACGGACTCTATTAAAGAGAGCTAGCTATATGAAAATGATATACTCTAGACCCCTTAAGCCAAAATGATGGCCATTAAAATAGCCCCATGAACTGTTTATTTTAAATAGGGCTACCTAACAGAAAGGTACATAGGAATCCTTAAGTGGACAATTACAGGATTGGTGCAAACCGTCTCCTTTAATCTCAGAGGCAACTACTCTATAGAATGAAACGGCCCTCCCCCTATTACACAAAATACTTGTTAATATTCCTTGAAATTAATTGAATACAAACTTGGCCTCATTAATACTTTTGGACGATTTTCGGGAAGAGTGCTAAACCTTACCCTTAATATAAGAGGCATGTACTCTGTAAAAACAATCGGCCCTACTACAGCAATTTACAATGCTTAGCCTAGCAAAAACTCGGGAATTCACAGAAAAAAAAATAGACAACACAAAACAAAACATACGCCACACAATTTACTTGTGCGGAGTAACTTGACCAAAACTCCCCCCCCCCCTCCAAAAAATAAAAGAAAAACATAAAGGGAGGAAAGGAGCAGGTGGGCCGGAGCTGGTTGAAATATACCGAGGTTTATCCTCAGACTCTGCCAAAAGGCAGTGTTACCGGATTCGGAAAGATGAGACCATCGCGCTTGGCCACAGAATGGAATTGAAAGCATGGAGGTGGGTGACATAGTATGCCAAAACCCAGTGCGCCTGCAGACTTATGAGCAGTTTGCTTCAAGTATCTATGTGAGGATTTATGAACGCTTTCAATGTATTTATACACGGCGACAAAGTCTAAAGCATGAACCAACAAGTATGCCGTTGTGCCCACATGCAAGACTAGAGTAGTAGGGGATGGTCCCTTGGACAATATCTGAAAACCTGTAGCGAGGCCACGACAAGGGAACCATCAAGCCCCCTCCAAGAAACATACCTTACTTTAAGTTGCGACTTATGTTGATCAGCGCCCCCCCCCAGTGGACAATGTTAAAACTCCCACTAACCAAGTACGCAAATGGCCTATAAGGGGAAAACAAAAACCTAAAGAGTGGATAGTCAACAAAATAAATGTCTAGAAAAACACAAGTGAGGGAAATTTGCGACATAGAAGGCGGGATGGGGAGCGGCAGACAGGCCCATACTTCGATTTCTGAGTCTGGGATTCAGCTTAAGGTTACAAATGCGCAGCGCAGATCCTGGAACTATGAAATTGAATTGAATGATAAGCCCAAAAGGGAGATACCTTTTCTAAATACAGCGGCAAATTGATAAGCCAATAAAGGATCCAAGCCAAAAAGTATAACTAAGAACCCCTACACATTCCGCAGGGTTGCAAATTCCAAAATTTCTCAAAATAGCAGAGACCGGGCATAGTTGAGACGATGACTTCGCAAAATAAAGACAGACTGAGGTACCTGTGAACAAAATTTGACAGACTAATTCTTACACCTCAAGTATATGCATGTTAGCTCAAAAGGGGAAAAAGGTCTCACAAGTTTTAAAATAAGGGACATGTCCGCCTTTGGATCGACGCAGTAATTCATGAGTCTTAAGAACCAAAGGCCTTAATAAGGCCAGCCTTAAAGGACAAACTTCATAGGATGACGAGACAATTAGCACACAGACCCGACCTAGACGTGAAACAAACGGATTGGACACCTGTCAATATGTACAACATAACGTTTATAACCTTCAAGCATCTTCATCAATGAGAAATTGCCAGACGGGAATGGCCAGCTATTAATTTTGTATATATTTATTAATCTTTCCCTGGAGATGTCAAGCGCACGATAGTGTTGAAAAAAAAAAACCCAAAGTGCCTTGGCAACGGATTCGAACGGCGACCTTCAGTAGACATGCACGAAGCTCTAACCGACTGAAGCATCAAGCAGGGTGGTAGAAGAGCGATTGATATCATCATAGGTGTTAGGTTCGACGGTGTACTATTTTCAAAGAAAGCAATGATTGAGGGAGCCGCATTCGAACTTGAAGGAAAGCTATGAATGCAAGAACGTGATGATGTTTAGTTGGAAATTCTTTGTTCGAGGATCCACATAATTCAAGTAGTAAAAGAATAATTGCATATGTATAGGATAGTCTCAGCAGAGAAAAACCCTGAATATGTCTAGCATGAAAAGCCTATTGAATTTACAGACACTGCCAAACGGAAATATACCAAGCTTCCACAATTTCAGGAATTTGAAGGATGACGGATAATAATAGACACCACGCCTCGTTTGACCGACCAAAAATAACACTAAGGCTACTCCACAGATCCATATAGTGACAAGGACATGAAAAATTCTAACAGGCAATGGGGTAGTTACCGGACTTTATGCTATCTGGCTACATATACTGGAACCACCTCCCTGCAAAGCAAGAAACTCACAACGCCCAACTTTGCGTCTGAGGAAGTTGCCCAAAAACATTTTCACGTCCCCTGCTTGATCAATAATTGCTTCACCAATGAACTTTTACAAAACTGTCACATATAAAATCACTTTAGCCCCAGCAGATAACGTTAAATGATTGACAAACCACATGTTAAATCTATCAGGTGGCGAAAGAAGGCTCTACGGGGAAAAACTGCTCTACGAACAAAGAGAGGGACGCTATCAAAGATTGTAAATCTCTTAAGTCCATTTTACAGGAATATTTTATGCCTGTCTCTAGCTTCTCCATGATACTAAAAACGGATTTTCCTTGGAATAATATGCATAATTGCTTGATCAATTTCAAGACCCCGTAGACCTTTTGTAGTTAGACTAACCGATTTAAACAACTCCCAACTTCATACACACCGCCTCGAAGCCACGCCGCAAGATTTTGCGAGAAAAAAGGGGCGACTCGACGAGGAAATACGCATAATGGGTTAAGTTAAACAAACCTGATACTGATACACAGCCCATCCGAAAAAAGATGAAAAACACTATTCAAACAATGCAGGTGAACATGAAGAGCATATGGCAAAGCTTTGTCAATATAGTAATTATTAATCTAATTATCTTTCAACCCAAGAATGCAAACTCAACAGGGTAAACTGTGAGAGACGAAAAGCAGATTCGATATCCGCATACTTCAATCACAAACACCTACACAACCTAACTACAGGTTAATTGCCGCCATTACACTTGTATAATGTGACTCGTAAAATCCTATCAATACCAACAAGCACTGAAGCGCCCTCTTGGGAAAGACAAGTGCTGGATGAGTCTGATTATCCCTGGTTTAGATTTAAGACTTATGCCTATTAGCGAAACGATCTTAGATTTCCAATAGGTTTAATCTTAAAGGGGCAACAATTCTACCAGCGCAATTACATTGATTAATTTGATCAAAACTGTATCTGGATTTGAACAAACCGATTAAGATTTGTTTTTACGGTATCACTTGAAAAACATAGCCACTTGAAAACCCAATTTGAAACATAAACAAAACGACTTAAGAGCACTCGAGCGGATTTTTATTTATCCTGATAAGCCTTATAATAACGGCCTAACCAATACAAAATTTTGTGAATGGCATTTGCAGCAAATACACGGAGAGCTTGGACATGAATGCAATTCCCTGCATTGAGTAGACTGCTTGAACGTATCAATGCAAGATAGGCCAGAAAGGCGCTATGGGACATGATGTACACCTGTGATATAAATGGAAGTCATTAACTGAAAAGAGAATGATCTGTATATATACGCACACAACATATTGAGCGTGAGTTTGTTGTGTATGGGAATATGACCGTATTTCGCGGTGCGTTGTGTGTGAGTGTTTATGTGGTGTGCGCGCGCGGGAGGCGCGCGTGTGTGTGTACACGTGTGATATTCGCGTGTGTTTGTTTATACAACATTATGTATCATAAGAGATACTATATGTGACAAACTGACAATATACATATGCTACACATGTGCTGACAAGCACATTGTCAGTTCTATTGTCGGCGGGAAACAATCAAGTTTAATGAATGCAAAAACAAAGACCCGGGGATCTGGGCCTCTCCCACAATTTTTGCGCCCGGATCTCCAAACTTTGAAAGGACGACCCCTTAGTAGCATTCAGAGAACCCCCTTGTTGGCTTCGAGTGTTGCAAACCTACCAACCTAGGGGAGCCAGCGATAAACGGGGACCATAATTCCCCGTCAATAACTGGCAGGACAAACATTCTGGCTTGATTTTTGTGTCTAAGCGAAACTGGAAGTCGACTGGCAGCTGATCAAAAGATAGGCATATTTAAGCAACACTCGTGAGCACGGCTAGGGTGAGCCCTTGAAATACTGCGTAATAAAATAAATTAAAAAGCTTTTTAGCCCACATATGTAATGAAGTGAAATTGGGTTATACCTTGCAACCTTACAGATGATAATGCCCCTAGGGAGAATTGACATAAAAGGCCTCCTAATTGCCTGCCTCAAGGGGGTTATAACCTTATCAAGTAACAAAACCAAATCGTGAACACACCGTTTATTATTTTTGCTTAACATTGAGCAAATGCCCACGTAGTTATAACACATAGAGACAAAGTAAGAAAGTATTTATTATAAACTGCGCCACCGGCTGACTTGCATTAGGATCCACTGCCGCATTGACACCAGATGTCGAAGATAGGTTACCGGCGGGATTCGGGATAGAGCACGGATCCAATGTGGGGAAATTCGATGATTTCTTTGAATGTCCGGTATAGACCTGCGAAAACTTCCATTATGTAGCTACTTCAGCATTGGAATTAGCATCGACTGGCCGAACAACACAGCGGCCAAAGTACACTGCTTTATTCCATTCGAATTTGCTGAACGACGGGTACCGTGGTTTGTAGTAGAGATGCAGAATTCTGAAAGAGAACCAACGAACGGCGTAGAACTACCGCTAATAGAATTAAACATGTGAATGTTTAACTGGTGGAACAAATTGACTCCCGGTACAGAAACTCGGTAAGCAGGCGCTGACTAGCGTTTACAGATCCGGAAACTGCACTGACTCTGATTATGAGCCGAAGTTCATGATGATGACGACCCAAAGAAGATGATGTGTTAGTTCACAATATCCAAGTCTGAAATCACGTTTGAGAGACGAGCCGTTTTAGTGTACTTTCACCTGCTAGTACTGCGCATTTCTTTTAGAAGAACTGTCCATTTCTTAGCTCTTACTCTAGTTCCTTTCATGCGACCATCACTTTAACCTCAGAAGAATATAGCCACCTATAGTAACTCTGACAAGTTTGTTTTGAAAAATAAGCGATGTAAAGCTGTAATGAACAAGACGCACCCCAGCGCTTAAAGTAGAAGGAAGCAAGAAAGCCCAAAAGCTATCGAAGGGATAAAAGGGATGCGACCTCGAACATGCGAGCGGTGATGGCTAACAACAATTAGGGAAGACGATGTGATTGGAAACCAAGCACGAACATAAACAAAGTGAAAAGACAGGAAGGAGCTAGGCAAAACTAGGGGGCTCCCTACTGCTAAAAGACTTTATATGTTGATACATCCCCTGGGGGGCCTCCGCAAATATAAAGGAATTAATAAAGAACCAAAGTCATGTGCTCTCACAAAACTGGGTCACTGTTGTCATGTCTTTCTTAGAAGAGGTCCGGTGAACAATAACATCCATCCGATGTTATTAAAGCGGCATGCAATTCACAAAATATGAAATTTCTTCAATTGCTCTCAAATGATAGGCTAGGCCATTGGAAGACGAGAGATATATTTTAAAATAAAACTAACATACCCAAAACAGATATGGGACCTGATTAGGATAAAGCCATCCAGGTAATTGTAGGCCAACTTTTAGTTTCCAAATGTGTATATTACTTTATAAAATGGAATATTTTGACTCGATCACTGATATAAAACCACAAAGGTGACAGACCGATAAAACAGTGTGCATAGAGTGGGAAAAATGCATACGGCGTGAGTGTTTTTGTCTAAAAGCATTTCGTCGTTGGTTGAATTTAACCGCCGGCGACATTAAATTAGAAACTCCTTAGTTTACCCATAAGGAAGCTGATTTGTGCTTATTCATTTCGGGTGAGGGAGGTTGTAATAAACCGCCTTACAACCATGAAAAATATCGATTTGAAAAATCTTGAGGGCGCACTATTTTGCACATGTGCAGTGTGTCTCTTAATACTAATCAGGAAGACAAAGATCATTGATTTCAAACAGACAGTTACACTTGCGATTTTCTGATGCATTTGTGATGTGTTTAAAGGTGACAAGAGATTTTGAGGGCCCCCACCCAAAATTGTGTCATAATAGTAATTCATATAGATAAAACACTCAATATGGATTCTTACCTTGTATTTCGCTTACAGGAATAAAGTCTTATTAAAAGTGAGGAAAAAATGCGATTTGAATGTGCTTGTATTTCAATGTAAAAAAATAGGGAAGTTCGTATTCTGCTCCTATACGAAATTAAAAATTTCACAATTTTGTACCAAAGAAGGAACTCAGCAGCCGACAAATCGACTGAGCTATTGGTATGAGTGTCAATGTTCAAATAAGAGTCTCATCAACAGACTTTAGTAGATGTCTGTGGAAAGTTGATAACTCGGGTTTTTAATTAAAGGTTTTGTTTTAATAAACAAAAATATGTGACCGCGTTAGAAGTTTTTCTGTGGAACGGGTTTCGGGTGGTATTAAAATGGACCATTTAGACAAAAAAATTTCTACACGGTCATCGTTTTTTCTTGGGAAATGCAAGCGTGGTAAGTCCGTGTTTTTCAAATGCCCAGCAGTGGTGACCCCGGATGTTGGTGTATGTTATGTATGATGCTATGTTGGTCTAATCCATGCACAGCGGGAGTGTGCTGGCTGCTGTGCAAAGAAACATTTCTCATACTTTCAGATGGGGTGATATGGATGGAAAGCTTTTTACATCAGGGCAAAAAATCAGTTCTTTCGATTTTTCCAGGACACCGATATGTGAAATCTCTCGTGCACCGTAAGGTGCAACAAGATTCATTAGTCTTCATCAATATTTTCTGTGATATGTATAGTCCATGAGATGCACTACAGACAAGTATACAATTGCTCCGTCAGAGAATTTTAAGGTTGGTTGCGTTACATATGCCATAGGACCTTCAAACCCTGCAAGGTGGAAAAATCCAAACCCTGGCCCAAAACTCTTGGTACAGCCATTTTTTCAAAATGGCCGCCGGTGACCATTTTAGAAAATACATTAAAATGTCACATTCCAGGAATTATATTAGCTAAAAAAGCAAATGAGGTGTCTTTTTCAATAAATTCTGACATTTCCAATCCACTGGAAGTTGGGTTTTGTTTTAAAATTTGAAACCTTCACAAACTCTAATTATGGCAATATTTTCAAAAATGGCTGCCAGCAGAGATTATTGAAAAAACACCAAAATGCCATAAATTGTAACAAATTACACTGCAAAGGTAAGATCAGGTGTCGATTAATTCAATTATGAACATTTCATGCACCGGAATGGTTTTGAAATTTTTTTAAAACCCAGAGTAAACTCTAATGCGACAGTATATTTTCTAAATGGCTGAGGCGGCCATCCTTGACAAAACATAAAATGTCAATTCCATGAATTATATCAGCTAAGAAAGTAAATGAAGGAAATCATTTTAACTAATTCCCAATCCAACTCAAATGGAATGGTCTTTTAAAATGCTTAATCTTTACAAACTCTAAGATGACCGTAATTTTCAAAATGGCCGTACAGCCATTTTAGAAAACATAAAATCAGTTACAAGGTAAATGAGGTGTCAGTTTCATCAATCTGACATTCCCAAGGAATGGTTTTGACATTCAAATTTAAGCAAACTCTAAATATGACCAATAAGTTTCAAAATGGCCGTCGGCAGCAATTTTGAACAACATACGCCCTAAATCCTTCACCAGGTCGGCTCCAAAGAGGAACAAGTTGTCTTTTTTCATTCAAATTCTGGCATTTGCATTTATTTACCAAGTTTAAATATGGTTATAAACAGTTATATTTTTATTAACCTTTAATGTCTCATACAAAAATAACATGATATAGAATAAATCAAAATGAATAAAAAATAGAAATATATGAAAAGGGAACAGAAAGGAAAAAGAAAAAAGAAGGTGTTATTGTATTCACTGACATTGCGGTTAGGATGTTTATTGTTAATGGCTGTGTGTGTTGGTGTGTGTGGGTGTGTGTTTGTTTTTTTGCCAAGAGTTATTTCCAAATTAAACGAGCCCCAATCACATTTATTGTTGATTAAATTTTTTTTTTTATGTTTTATGTAAAAATTGAGTGAGTATTGGACTTCGGGCTCTTTCCGTACTCATGGGGCAGGACTCACTGGGGATGATGCCAGAGCAAAATCGGGGAAAGAAGCATGCAGCCATTATGTGTTTCCCCTTGAGTCTTTGGAGATTTTGCAGAAATTTGAACTTAGTGCAGAATCAACTAAAAAGATGAAGGAATGAAGGGTTCGTGTTTGGAATCGGGCTTAGATCATCCAAAACCTTTGACCACCTTGGTATGGAACTCACATTTAGGGAAGAAAGTCATTAGCCCAGCTGCACCTACATTGAGTGCGATTCATTGCCCAATATTCAGTGGACATTTTATTGTCCACAATGTCCACGAATCGCTATGATAGTGGTCTGTTTGTATCCAACAAGTTACGGCTGCATGGTTCAGCGACAATGGTGTCATGCTACAGTTAAGGGGTTGGAAGTCATTACCTCTGAAATATTGCCTTCGCAAGTATTTCAGGATGGTGAGGTGGGGGGGGGCAAACCAGGGCAATGAAATTGAGGTTTGAAGTAAATGTTTGGGGTGCAAAAAACATCAACAGGTTTGAGACTTTTAAACCAATTTTTTATTTTTTTTATTTTTTTTATTTGGTGATTTTGCCACAAAATCTTCATTTTTTTCTGGCTGGTGGAAAACGGGGCAGAAAAAAAAAATTAAAGGGAAACCGACCACCCGGCACCGCCACTGTCCATGACTCTCTTCTACCCCCATATTACCCCCCCCCCCCCCCCCCGTTAATGTTTTTCCCCCATTTTCATAAACTTGGAAACAAGTGAACAAATGTAACTTCATAAGTAACTTTTAACTTAAAAGGTTGAAAAGTTTCCATGAAATTGGTAGAAGCATATGCAATTTAAAGTAGTGTTGTTATCCATTCAACAACATGTTAACCTACATTAATGCAATGGTTTGACCATTTCTTGTCAAGCATATGCTCAGATCTAATGGTTAAACAGTATCTCACCGAGTAAAATTTACGTTTTCTGCCTTTAGATTTTGGGAGGTGATACTATTTTGTTATAAAAAACAATTCAAGCAAGCAAAACCTTAAACCAAAATTTGTTCTTCTTTAAATTAAAGCGGATGGCCGTAACTTTATTTCAACAAATGCATATATGACATTAATATCATAGAATCGCTATCGTCTCATTAAGACCAAAAAGGTCACAGACCGGCCAAAACAGAGACATACAGTGGGATCAACTCTGGCCATGCATTTCTTGTATTAAACGCCATTTCCGTCCTTTGCTGAAAAAAATTGCCGGAGGTCATTTATTATTAAATCGTTCTGTTTATCCCATAAGGGCGCTCGATTTGGTCTTCATGATTCAGATGATGCTAATGTATACAAACTTACGATCAAATCATGTGGCAAAACGGTAAGAAACTCTGCGCTTCATTGTAGGATTAGATGAACGCTGCTGTTGATAGTATATGCAACAAATATATCAGAAATTTTGCACTGTGAGCAGCTTATAGAATATATTCGTTAGGAAAAAGGCATAAATATAGTAGCCTTTCTTTCTAAGGCATAGACGACTTCTTAGTATGATCAAGATAAAACACCCAACTTGTATTGGTGCTATTCATAATATAAATTCCAAAGCATTCCAAGTCATATTTGAGTGATGATATGGGTAATAAAATAGCGCATGTGGGCACTTTTATTATGGGGATATAAAGAAAAAAGATGAGTTTAGGGGTGAAAAAGTTCTAGTGGCTGCAAAGTACGGCTGTCGTGCTGTTCTGATGATCCTGGAAAAACAACAATATGATGTACTTTATTGGTTGCCATGATGTAGTTTATTTTATTTCGTTTATGTCAAACTTTTTAACTTGAACACTAGATTGAAAATGCCAGAATCAGTGGAAAACGTACAACTATACTTTGGTAGTTGATCTGGTCCCGCAATAATGCTTTTATGTTTTTAAAGATGGTTTGCCGGCAGCCATTTGAAAATATATGGCCGTAAGGGAGTTTGGCAAATTTTAAAATTTAAAATCATTCCATTAAAAATGGCAGAATTTAGTGAAATGAGAATAATTGGCCTTTACATTTGATTAGGCCCGAATTTTGACATTTTCCATTTTTCAAGATGGCAGCAGGCAGCCAGTTAGAAAATATATGGCCCGTATTAAGAGTTTACTAGGCTTCAAATTCAAAACCATTCCAGTGGGTTGTGAAAAATGGCAGAATTAAATGGGGAAATCGACACCCTTACTACCATTGCAGTGACATTTCGGTACAAAAATTATGGCATTATTTATGTTTTCATAATCTCTGCTGGCAGCCATTTGAAAAATGTATTGGCCCATAATAGGAGTTTGTGAGGTTCAAATTTTAAAACCACTTCAAGTGGATTGGAAATGTCAGGACTTTAGTGAAAAAGGACACTATCATTTTCTTTTTTAGCTGATATAATTCAGGAAATGTGACATTTTATGTTTTTCAAAATAGCCGCCGGCAGCAATTTTGAATATTAAACGGGCACCGGGTTGGTCGCGGAGGTGACAGGGAAAGGGGAAGGAAAATCCGGGGCGGGAGCAAAGGGGACAAAGCTCGGTGACAGGGGGGGATGTGGGAGGAAAGGAAGATGAATGATGGGAATAGAACACATAAACATAAAAATTGATTTTTGTTTATTTTAAAATTCTTGAAGGAGCAGTGTATACGGGTCTGTAGGGCAGCTCAAGGACTAGTAGTGATTTCATATAGATTAGACACTCGATAGATTCCCTACCGTTATTTGGCCACAGACAATAAACTTTAAAAAACAAAAGGTGATTTGTATATGCTTATATTCAATAGAAAACATAGGCTGAATTTCGTATTTGTCCAATAGGACAATCGAAATTTCAACAATTTTGGTATCAAAGAAACCAGTTCTCAGCTTAGCCTGTTAGATATATCAAGTGTGGATTTTTTATAGAAATTTTTTAAGACTTAACTTAGCAAAAATCAGAAATTTTAACTTTTTTTGGACACCCATTATTTGAAATCTCTTGTGCACCTTTAAAATATAGAGAGCCTCTATTACAATTACTTTTCATAACCAAATATAATTATTTTCTTATTATAATGCAAATAATGTGATTAAAGGGTGTGTATATATTTAAAGCACTAAATCTACATTTTAAAAATAGTGACCTGAGATTTTGAAACTGTTTGCAGATGAGAATCTTTTTTTTGGCAAGGATTAATATCATGCCCATATTCAGAATTGTCCCAGACGGTTTAATACAGGTTTTTCAGTCAATTTAATAGTAATTCCATTCGATTAACGTTTGGTTCGAATTATAAAACAGCAAGTAAGTTGGACATTTACTACACACACACATTAAACGAATGAGTGTCGTATTGTTGAACACTACGACACTCCATTCAGTTGCGTGTGGGTTTTAGTTAAAAAAAAAGTAGTAAGTGTCCGTATGGACAGTATGATTTATATAGCCGATTGTCCTTATGTTGCTTCTGGCCTTCCCATTTGAAGGATTATTTTAGGGTACCTGTACTGTTACTGACATGCAAAAATCATATTTTTTTTTTATTTTATGATTTAGCAAATCACTTTTAATACCTTTGACCTGGTTTAGGGTGTACGCTGAAAACTCTTCAGAAACAAGAAAGCAAAAACACACAGGGTGGCAATTTCTATCTGTAAAGGTGCAACGAGAGATTTCAATATAAGTGTCCCGAAAAAATAGAAAGTTCTGGTTATAGTTTCCCTAGACAATTACCAACGTAAACTGTGCAAAAATATCAAATTTAAAATTGGGGGAGTCTTCAAAAATGTGCCAATATTGCGTTAAAAAGGCTCTAATCTTCAGGATATGATGAGGCAGACTCCGATGATAGTCAACCTGTTTAAATTTTGGGAAGCTTTCTTAACAAAAAAACGGCTGACTTTTGTATTACAACATATACAAAAATCAGAATTGCAGTTGAAAAGGTTAAGATATTTTATGAGTGTCTGTCACTGAAAAAAAAAAGTGTATTATTCAGTCAACAAAACTGCCTCCTTTGATGATATGGCGCATCTCTACATATTTTACAAACAATGCATTCATAACTTACGTAGTCGCCCCGGGTGGGTGGCAACGACTACAAAATATCAATTACGTGCCCTCTATGGTTGGCATTAGTTTGGGTAAAATCTCTTCTGCTGGACCACACACAACTTGGGTAGTAATATCTGTACACAGCAAAATGTAAAAAGAGGTTCTAATTTTAAAACAAATGGTTTAATTAAGTTCAGTGACCTATTAAATTAAGTGAATAAGCCAAAATAAAATGAAAGCCTTTACAGCCTGTTTAACACAAAATGGTATACAAAAACTTTTCAAAGGGAAATGTCTATGGGCAATCACCCACCTTAAGCTTCCACAAATTAGTAAAAAAAAATAAGCAAAAACAAAAAGAGTCATTACTTTGGAATACATGGAAATCTAAACTTAGTCACATTGGATGTGAGCCGAGTGGTGTCAAATATAAACAGTTGTTTAGCATGTTTAGGATTTTTGTCTTGTTATTGTATTAACCGATTTGTGATTATGACAAAACGGAAAAGATAGCCAGCTCACAGCTGTTTGTGAAAGTTCTCATTATTGACAAAACCCGAATAAAACAAAAAAATATCATGGCGACATACTTTTGACAAAACTAATTTGGATATTTGGACACTATACTTTTATCCTGTGTAAATTTATGAAGGTTTGCAGGAAAATGTGATTTTTTCTTAAAAATTTAGTTAACGTGTTCTCTATGGAGAATGGAATATAGAGGGTCCATAACATACAAACCCAATGGCGGATTCCAGGAATTTGACAACATGTCAAAATTACCGGGGGGTGAAAAGGCTGTAAAAACGAGTCAAAAAAGACTGCAAATGGGATGATTTTGGCCAAGAATTGCAGAATTTACCGGGGGGCGCGCCGCCCCCCCTCTGCACCCTCCCGGATCGCGCATGAAAACCTTGACCTTTGGAGGGAATGTAATGATTTTGCAGTTGTAATAGCTCTCAACGTTCCTATTTTAGTGGCTACAACAATGTTGTCAACATAGTGGCTACAACATGTTTCAACATTGTGTAGCAATGTTTAAAAAAATTATCGAAAAAATAAATAGCATTTTGCATGATGCAAACATAGCTGTGAGCTACAGGATATATTATAACCCCAAACCAATTCATACTTTTAACGTTAATAAGCTCGGTATTTCATACATGAATCACACCCTCCTCAGACAACAGGTTTAAAAAAATGTACCAATGGACGTAATGTCCCGATGACTAACGTTCGAGGGCTACTGAGTGATTTCTTGCTTTTCATCAACCCTGAAACATTAGCACAATTGGTTAGAAGCGCCGTGCTTGTAATATTTGGAGGCGCTGGTGCAAATCCCAGCCAAGTGTAACATGGGTTTTATTTTTAACAATCTCATGTGCTGGCCAGCTCCAGGTAAAGATTAAAAATTTCTTTCATACCTTGGACCTAATCTTTAAAATTCCAAATGTTCACCCTTAAAAATTTCTGCTTTTTTCTGATTTTTATTATAAACATTTGTAAAGTATGTGGGCTCCCTCATCATGATAGCCAAACAACCACTTTTAGGTGTCTAGGAAGGGAGGGTTTCAATAGCGTACAGATCACTTTTGGTGCCTTGTTACGAGGGCTCTCTTCATTTTTACAAACAAACCCTTATGGGTGGTATAGTGAGAGAGGCTCTCTTCAGCATGATTGAAAACAAACTCATTTTGGTGTCTAGGCGAGAGGGCTCTCTCATCACTTAATCATGTTTACAAGCAAATCACTAATCACTTTAGATGTGCAGGTAGGGAGGGATCTCTCCTCAATATTGACATTGTCATTGGTTAAAGGGGTATTTCATATTCATTTCATAGTATTTCATCCACACCCTGATCAATAGTAGATAGCATAACATAGTTACAAGGGGCGCGGATCCAGGATTTTCTTCAATAAAGGGGGCGCCAAATTTTTCCGGCTTGCTGCGCTCTCCCGCCGGGCGACCCTTATTTTTTTAAATAATCGGTTCGAAATTCTGATGGTGCTCATCTACACTAACAGCGTCCCGATGCCCAACCATCATCTTGAAGATCTACAGGGTGCCTTGTGCCTAAAAAAGGCATTTTTATATCTACAGTGCACCTCGTGCCCTGTGCGGCCTGGGGCCGCTCTGTGCTCGCAAAAAATAGATGGGTCACGCGCCGGGGCGTCCCCCCTCAATCCACCCCTGTAGTAATGTCATCCACACCCTTATTAGCAGTAGATAGCTTACATAGTATGTCATCCCTCCCTTATCAGCAGGAGATAGCATACATTGTATACAAATATGGACTGCTAATGAGGGCCATGTTTTTTCAGGAATCGGCAGAGATGGGATTTTTGCTTGACCCACGCATTGTGGAAAAACTACACTCTCAAATCTGATATTATGCAAGAGCGCAGTGCACGTAGTCCTCGATAAATTTACTATACCGGTCAAAAACTTACTATAACCGGGCAAAATAGTAATTACCGTGCCCAACAGGTTCATACAATGTCATGTGTACTTTCATAACCATCATATGACAGGATCTATCTATGAGGTATATAATATGTTATCTACACCCGATCATCAGTAGAAACCATACATAGTATGTCACCCACACCCTGATCAGCAGTAGATAGCAGACATAATATGCCCTCCATACCCGATCACATAGATAGCATACATTATAATAATATGGTCATCCACAACCCTGGATCAGCATTAGATAACACACATAGTTGTCATCTACAACCCTGAATCATCAGTAGATTGCATACATAGTATGTCATTCACACACCCTGATCAGCAGTAGATAGCGTTCCTATAATGTCAATCTACACCACACCCATTACACCTACACCCTGATCAGCAGGAGATAGCAGACATAGTATTTCATCCATACCCTGATCAGCAGCAGAGAGCATATACCTATACTAATAGGTCATCCACACCCCGATCAGCAGTAGATAACACACATAGTATGTCATCTACAACCCTGATCACAGTAGAGCATACATATATGTCATTCCCAACCCTGATCACATTAGATAGCGACATAGTAATGCTCCATCTACACCCTATCAAGCAGTAGATAGAGCTACAGTAGTATGGCATCCACACCCTGATCCACAGTAGATAACCAGACATAGTATGGTCATCCACAAATTGCGACCCTGATCATGCATTAGATAGCAATACATAGTATGTCAGCTACTCCATGATAGGCATAGATAGATACTAGTATGTCATCCACATCCTGATCAGCAGTAGATGGCATACATAGTATGTCATCCACAACCCTGATCAGCATAGTAGGCATACATAATGTCATCCACGACCCTGATCAAAGCAGTAATAGCATACACAGTATGTCATCCACACCCTGATAAGCAGTAGATAGCATACAAAATGTCCACACCCTGATCAGTCATATAGCATACATCGTATGTCATCCACACCCTGATCATCAGTAGATAGGAACATAGTATGTTCATCCATACCCGAGCAGCAGTAGATAGCATCAGTAGTAAGTAGTCCATCCCACACGCCTCTCAGCAGTAGATAGCATACATAGTAAGTCATCCACACCCTGATCAGCATTAGATAACCTACATAGTATGTCATCCACCCCTGATCAGCATAGATAGCAATACATAGTGTCATACACTTTCATTCTGTCATATTTGCCAAAATGCATGCAAGAATTCCATAAATTAACCGTTTGGAAATCCCAAAGACCAAAATCCAGTAGATCGTGTCCGGCCCCCCTGGTTTTTAGTCGGATTGATTCTTTCACTTGTTGAACCGCTTTTGGTCAAAAAATGTTGTTGGCCGTAATCCTCGCTTTTACGTGTTAAACCATGACAAAACGTCTAAAATTAGATTTCTTTATCCTGCCCTCGCCCTGAAGAAATTAAATGAATTTAAAGTGTGCCATCTATTTGGTGAAATTTTAAATGTATTATTTTATTTCTAAATATTTTTTATTTATCGTATTTAATTATTCCAAGCATGATTTTTAAAATATCAGCCAACATCTATCATAGTTTAATGTCGAAAACACGTACATAAAATAAATTGCGAGAAACAAGGAATTCCAACCAATGGAGATTAACGAATTCTTTGTTGAATATCGGCTACAATTAAATTTCAATTTTTTTTGTCAATTCCCGTCAATTTTTAACTTCCGTAGGAGTTAATGGTAAGAAGGAAAAGGGGAATCAAATGAGGGTCTGTCTTTTTTTAAACACCTGTCCAGACTATAGATTTTCAATAGCTGTCAATACGTACATACCGTGTTTGTCTATAAAGCTTCGCCTCGCGCACGCTTATTACAGTATGTGATGCCATATTCTGATCAGGCAGTCGATATCATACATAGTATGTCACCAACCACGATTCATCAGAGATAGCATCTAGTATTTTCCATCCACACCCTGAAGGTTTGGAAGTGGAAAATAAGGCGTTAGACATATAGAAGAGAAGGGAGATGTTTTTTTTTAAGTATATAATTTTATGAACTGATCGTCGGGTTAGCAGTTGCATGTTTGAGGTCATTGAGTGATATGGCTTGCAAGGTGCTATGTTTTCTTTAATCCATTGTACATTAGTCAATTATGCGAGAACTGCTACAAAAATCATTTATATGAGGCGGAAGTTTTGGTCTGTTGATCAATTTACACCTGAAAAGAGATGTCTGATAAGGATTAATGCGTTAGAAGACCACCTTTGTGATATATTGGCCTACATAATCCCCGTTTTTAAAAAAAATTGCAAAGTGTTTTAAGTACATGAAGTGTGGAGAGCGATTTAGATGCGAGTTATAGACATTTCCCCAGACAATGTCACGTATTCGAGGTACGGAAGACCAGCATTTTTCACAAAAAAAGGGTTTCGTAAAGGCATCACAAGATCCCCTTTGTACTTGCCCAGTGTAAGTGAGCAAGTGGTTCATTTTCTGAGTTACCTTTGACATTGAGTTTATAGGTGTTTCCCACACAATGTTAAGAAGGTGAGATTTTGGGTGAAAGTAAAGTCCTTCCCACGCCGTAGGGCGCATAGTCGGCACCTATCTCCGTTTCCATAACCCCAGGCCACGCGTCTGCCAAATGCGGTGAATAGCTACAGTAGCGGGTTAGGAGCTTCCATACTCCATTCTTTAAAAAGCTGAGCCTCTGACAAGAAGGCAGTAGATAACCATTTTTTTAAAAGCTTCCTTTAAAGATTTTTTAAAGTCTGTGGTATGACCCGGCTGTGATTCGAACCCGCGACCTCCAGACCGTGGCGAACGCTCTAACCACCAGGCCAACACCTCTGTTTGTGAAATCATCAAGCAATTGAAATGGTTTTTAGTGGGTATTTTCGGCCACCATGTGTTCCATTTCATTTAGTGATGGCTACATTAAAGATGCTTGTTCCAATGTGTGTCTGTTGTGTTCTCTTACTTGCGAGACTCGCACTTGCACATACTCCCCCCATCAAGTACTGTTGGACACAAACTTGTGAGTGTTTGATGATAGAAGCAATAATGTCGATATTCAAAGCCCTATTCAATACTGTGGGCGAATATGATTTTACCATTAACACGGCAGGTATTTGTGTTTATATCTTGAATCTCAGAAATATTTAAGCTCAAATTTCAGGATGATAATGAAAAAATAAATTCGGCTCCTTTCATTGATATCAAATTCGTACTACTCTCGGGGAATCGGGGCCCCAAAGATTGACGGAACATGCACCTTTAATGTACTGTTGGCTTTAAACAAAAGGATCGGCGTGTTAAGCATGAGTAACAGGGAGAAAGTGGTTTTAATTTGTTAATTGCCAACACTGGATCCTAGTGTACATGGCCATGAATGGCTTTATTTTGAAGTGTCATCGAGTGGTCCACTTGATTTCCCCAACAATGGTTACAGTAGTTGAGGGCCGGAAGTACAGCACAGCACAATCAAAATGTTATTATGTCATTTTCAGGACCTGTTTTAGTTTATAATAAGATCGCGCATTACTATTAAAAGTATGAGTAATAGCACATGATTGTCCATTGACTTACTGTACTCGTTCTCTGTTTGCAAAACTCACCAAATAAAACAATGTATAAACTGGTAGCAAGACACTGACTTGGTGTTTTAACACACCAATTTGAACTCGCGCATGGGCTTGATGTACAATAAACCCAAAGGAACTGTCTACCTGAAGCCCTCGTCAATATCACTACAACTGAAGCATTAAAGAGAAACACCCGAGTACTAAGAAAACCACCACCTCCATCATCTAACTAACGTCTCGCACTCCAACTACCTCTGCGTTTGACCTCTACTGTCGAGGACATGCAGAGTACATCTGTCAATTCTAAATGATGTTTGGTTCGTTTGAGTTGATGAGTTGCTTTAGAAATTTGAAAGAGTCTTGGCCACCATCGTCCGAGCCCATAAACAATGTTGAGGTATAGCGCCACCAACCTGACCCAAGCCTTGTCCAACTCCAACATTGGTATTGATAAGTCATTAATTGTTTAGCGTTTGATCAAAAAAGGATAGCATTGAAAATCCCCCTTTTAAAAAATTTTAATAATAATACTACTTACTAACTGTATTACCGATTGTTATTGTTGTTTGGTTCGTTTTGATGAGTTGCTATATTGAAAGAGTCTTGGCCTCCATCGCAGCCCATAAACAATGTTGAGTGAGGTATAGCGCCACCAACTTGGAACCAAAGCCTGTCCAACTCAACATGTACATTTATTACATTGTTATGCGTTATCAAAAAAGGAGTAACATTGAAATCTTATTACTAATAAATACTACTTACTATACTACTGTAATTACCGATTGTTATTGTTTATTTTATCGAGTAGTGGTTTCACAAATTTAGTATCTGAACAGCCTCAGATATATTATTTTCTCACCTTGGGCGGGAATCTCGAAAAATACATGTGTGTCCAGTAAAGTAATCGCTTATAGCTCGCACGCCTTCTGGGCGCGAGTCAATAATTAGATGAATAAAATGAAAAATGACTGTCCACAATCCAGCAATAAATGTAGGGCCCAGAGCCCATGGCTCTCAGTGTTACAGTCAAAGTACATTGACAAAGTTGAACACTTACGTACATTGTTAACATTTGGGTTAACAATGAGATCCAAATGACCCTTGATGACCTTTGACCCCACATTTGAGGTCACAATGACTGACTCTACTAAAGGGTCATCAAGTCCCAAAACCCCATTGAAATCCATCAAGTTATGTGAATACTGTGACGCAATTATTGTTTAACATCATGACCGAGTGGGTTGTATGGTAGCCAGCAAACCCACATCAAATCCCGTCTGAGTTTTTTTTTCATTTCTTTGCGATTCTCAAGGGAAAGAAGAAATAATTCCATCTTGTAGCCTTTAGAATTAATTCATCATTTCGCAACCTGGGGATGCGCTACCCAAAATGTGTCGTGTGCGATGAGAAAGGGGGTCGCTAAGCAACTTTTTAACAATCTCCAATTTTCCTTTTTGAAAAAGAATTCATAAAAGCAAAGGTGTTCCTGGTCAATTAACCAATCCCATTTAACCTCCTTAGGTGAGGAGATTGGGGGGGGCATGTTAAGTGTCGGGGGTCCATCTGTGATAATCATTTAAATGGGGTCACAGGCAATAAAAGTTGGCAAATCATGTACTAATAATCTTTTAAAATCATGCCATAGACTACTAGTTAATTTGGCATTGAGCTGTGCATCTTGGATGGCTTGTGGTATATCTCTACTCCTAAAACTCTTCACGGCTATTGGCCATTACAAGTCCTGTAATAAAACACACCTGAGATGATAAGAACATTGTTAATTCTGTATACATGTGTGTTTCTGATCACAAGTCTTGATTTAAAATAGTCATGGAGATGAAAATGGTTAATCTCTAGCTTTGTCCTTATTCCAATATACATCTAGGAAATAGGGCAGCAGTCCCCAAAATAGGTAGTCCAATTATGTGGTAAAAAAAATTGACCTAAGGGCCCTTGGATGACCTTATTTGACCTCATCCTGTTACCCCACCATAAACCGCTTTTCTCAATTTTAGCATACCGAGTATGAACGTTGATTCATATATCCTGCACTGCACTAAAATGTATAAACATTTTAATTAACCAAAAGTGGATACCAAAAGTTTGACACACATAGCATAGATACACGAACAGTTATATACACATACACAATCATGCTGCATAAGGTCTTTCCGTTTACATCAGATGACCTAAAATTGGATAATTCTGTAAGCAATAATGGTATGGATTTCGATAACAAGTTAAGTCCCCTGTAAATTAAAACAGACATGAGTGATAAACCATGGGTAAATCTTGCAATAAAGCATTAGTGATTCTTGAAGAAATATATGTATAACAAAACCGAGTATTTTCTGATTTGCTTTTAATAAAGGACCAATGTGAATGGTCATAAAATCAAGAAGCTTCAAGAGAAAGGGTTTCTTTGTGCTGCGAGCTATTAAAATGGTCTTTGGACCCGCCCTGCACGTAATCTATCACAATATCGAATCCCCAGATACTTTTGATTTTGTTACCATCCTTCTCTTTTCCATTGATACAAAAGTACCAACATTTTTCCTGCATGACATCAATAGTTCTGCAAGGCAGTAAACTTAAAGGTGCAATGAATTTCAAGTTAGCTATATTTTCTGGATATGTAGTGATTTCCTATCAGGTAGATGTGCAATATATCCCCTACCTTTTATTTGGTGCAGAATAATTTAAAATTAAAACAAAAGGTGATTAAAAACAAAAGCTTAAAAAAAAAAAACATAGCTGAATTTCGTATTTGCTCACTATACGAAATTACAAATGTCAGAATTTTGTCCAAAGAAGCAGTTCTCACAGCGTCATCCTTGCCGTTGAGGATATTTTTATATAAAGCTTTACATCAGTTGGGGCCAAAATCAGAATTTTCACATTTTTTTTCGGGCCAACGTTTTTGAAATCTTCGGCACACTTCCATATGTACCCCCCTCTCATAGATTTACATGCAACATAACATTTAATTATTTTAGCTGTTTGTTCCGTTTTTGATTAAACAAGGCCAAAATTAAAAAATTAGGGGGGGGGGGGGGGGGGGTTGTATCATGTAATAATACGAGGAGGTACAAATGGAAGTCTTTCCGAAATCTCTTGTTCACCTTTAATTTTCACTGACACAGTGTAGAATAAGTACACAATTACAGCGCCATTAACCACATGGCACTACCACCTATAATACATTCTGTCTGATTGGCTCTTACAGGACACAACATGAGATAGACCTCTAGTAACGCAATCCAAATGTGCTTCTATATTTCTGCGTAATCCATAAAAACTTCCTTACAGTGTCTCTGATTTGCCTCCATGAACAATGCTATCCCTACCAATCAGCCCATTCATACTTTTTGGATGCGATAGATAGTCAGGTAGTGGGCCAGAGTTTAAGCGTAGTTTACACTATTTGTACAGTTTCCACATCAAACATCTATGAGAGTTTGTTCCCTTGGTAACACCACTAATCTTTTACGGTTAGAGTACAAGACTTCTGCTGCCATTGTGTTGATTTGGAAGAAAGAATCTGGGGAGATTCGAAAAACTTGAGGTCAAAGAGGGTCTCTGTCAGGTAGGGGTCACCACAGCGTAAGTTTGTAAGGT
>JAMKCH010028781.1:0-56270 GCA_023653785.1 Ophioderma brevispina | reverse complement strand
GGGCCCTTTGTGGCTGTCGGTCTTAACCTAAAGGTTTTAGGAGGGCAAATTTCATACTTGAATCCTGACGAGGTATCATATGGTTGGTCCAGGTTTTACACCACACTGGGATGGATTATTTTAAAATTTGGCTTCCATGTATTAACCTTACGCCCTTATATCTTGTCGAAAAACGTTCCTCATTGAAGTGCTGGAAACAATATTTTTTTTTTCATCAACCCCATTAAAATTACCCTAACTAAAAAAGTTTGCCAGCTTTTAACACGAAATGCTTACAGCATTCATCGGTTGTGAAATCAGGAACAGTCTACAACAAGGCGTGGGCAGTAAGTGCTCGCACAATTAGGAGACGAGAGATTCTTTTTTCGTTGTTTAGAGTTAAAATGGTTATATATATTTTTACTCCTCAAAGATAATGCAATTTTTTACGGGGGAAAATTGAAAAAGCAAAGGAAAGGGTTTTTCATGTGGCCACAATTTTAATCATGATTTGACCCAAAACCAAAATTGCAACAGAATCAGCTTTTGTTTCTTGAATCTTGAATGTATAAAAAATAGATGAAAAAAATTAGTTTACAATCAAGCTTGGGAAAATAAAAAAACAGAAAAGTATGCAAGGGGTTTAAAATTGTGCAAGTCTCACCGTCGCATTTTCTTTATTTTGGTCTTTACTGGCGACGCAAGTACAGGTCTAATAGACGTAAAAAGTACATCAGTGATACAGTAAAAGGGCTCGCCAATGATAGTCTAGGTAGGCACGCGTATTACTAGGTAAAAATTAGAATTGTTCAGATATTTTCAAGATGTTTGTTCCGATTTATCTCAGGCTACTCCTAAGGTATAGTTTGTTCTATACAATGATCTATAGTTTAGTGACAATAAGACACATAACACCTAAAGTGCCTGTCTGGGGTAAAATTTACAGAATGTCCGCCGAATTTGTTCAAACTAGATCAGTTTTGTTCGACCAAGTTCAATATAAGATTTACATAGTATGGATAGTGACTTTCTATAGCCCCAGTCAAATTTTAATTCAATTATGCAATTTCGACTCATGTACCACATTTGCCATTCATTTTTATTTACAATGATTAGGTTTGAAATGTTACGGCCTTGTGACTTGACCTATTTGTATCATAACTATTCTACGTCAGGCTACAGATTCATTATAACTAATATCAACCTTTGTTTTATTAGATATACTTTTTGTGTCAACGGTTTCTAGACAGTTTTTATTGCTGATTCTGAATCCGATGGATGCCAGACGAGCAACCTTGAGCATTTTTGTGAAAACGCAAAAAAAATCAAAATTGGCACCAAAACACAAAACTTCATCTTTGTTCACTCAAAAAAGTTGTGATTTAATCCTGTCTCATTTAAAATTAATTGGACATTATAAATAGATTTCTGTAAACCCCGTAATCAATGAATCAATATGGACGCCAATACAATAAAAGTGTCTGATACGTGATCTTTTGTGACCTGCCGGTTGGTAATTGGTATCGATCCTGATGTTTGGCCGTCAAGAAATTAATAAAATCAAAGCACATTAATTTAAAAAAGGTGATAATAACATTCGTATTATAGGATCAAAAGATGGTTCCGTACTCTAAAATGGCTATAATTGAGATCTGTGTCTCTAACCTAGTAATGCAATATTTGTGTATATCAGAAGTCAATAAGATCAATGTACACATCATTAGGTAATCAGAGGAATCGATACATGTAAGATGCCATCCAAAATGGGTATCCAATATGGCTGGAAATGGCACTTACTAGCGGCGAAAAATCATCACTAATGAGTCAGAGATATATGTTCTTTGTTTTTGTTATGTTTTTTAGGCGTCCATGGCATTCCTGTGGATATTTGATGAATAACGACTCAATGACACTAAGATAGCCTTACTGGGGTTTTTGGTAGTGATAATCCAACTAAAAGCCACAAAATATATATATCTTTAGCCTACACGTGAAGAATTACTGACCTTTATTGATTGACATTTACAGCCATATCGAATGCCTATCTAGGATGCCATCTTGCAGATATTAATCACTTTGACTATGTTATGATGTTTAAATTGCTCCGAAGCAGTTGTAGTGATCTACACAAACATGGCAGCTCTTGCTTTTAAGCAGTAATGATTTTGCCATTTTGGAGTGCCATCTTGAATGGTTTATTGATTTGATGATTAGAAAATTGTTGAAAGCTATTCATAATTGTTTCAATTAAGATATGATTGCTAAACATTGGTAATAATCATGTGACCATTCTACGGTCAAAAGAAGATAATATCAGATGCTTTTTTTGGCATTGGTGGCCATATTGAATCTCTTAATTAGGTGGTTAATGATTCAACATTTTAATTGGTCACAATGGGTGTTCTGAACTGGACAGGCAAAAAAATTACAACTTTGAGTATTAACATATGAGTTTTAGTGTTTTGGTGGCCATTTTGAATTTTTGCGTTTCCTCGAAAATGCTCAGGTTTTTCGTCTGGCATCCATCGGATTCAGATTCAGCAGGAAAACTGGTCTAGAAAACATTGAAAAACATTATATATGGTAACAAGGGTCACATGGTCTGTAGCCTGGACTATTAACTATACAGCCTCAGATTGGGCACTATGCTTTTTCCATCCTTGAAGGTGATGAACATGCTAGTATACTTTTGGACCGTTTTAAACACTTCGCTAAAAATACATGCGTTGATTTTGATAAACTTTGATATTGTTTTGCCGCTAATGTCCTCATTAAGGACCACAAACTGGAAAAAAAAAATACCCTTTTGAATTCTAAAACTGAAGCTCTTGGCTTAAAAGACGACAGCAGACCGTTCAGATTTCAGCTCCTGTTTCATTCACCATATAATAAATCATGGCACTATGGGATTCACAAATGTACCATTTTGCAGACAAGACTGCTATAACCATACTGTATAGCTCCTGGTTACTGGTGCTTGCGACGTTATTATTTACTCAAATATCTCCTTATATAAGGAATTTACAACTAGTATTACCCATTCTAAAACAAATGTTACCACATCATCATGCATAAACATAACCTTGACTGTCCAATTGGATTTCACATATTTACCTCATCTGCTTTGCATTTATAACATCATGGGAATCTACCTGATTTTGCAATCTGTTTTGATCTCAAGCAAAAACAATTGACTCATTTTCTAATTTACATCTGGGGAATTGCCCATTCATCTCTTGGCACAATTGTATGTAGTTGTAAACAACAGTGCATGGATCTCAACTAGCATTAGGGGAATTCCATTTTCTATTTTCCACAATAAACAAAGTCCTTTCCCATGCGCATCTTTTCATCAATAAAATTGAGAATAAAATAATATGTTTTAAATCACAAAATGGTCAGGCTAATATAACAATAATTTGTTCTTGAATGTTTGCTCAATAATTATGGAGACACGATTCTTTGCAATTTAGTTTGGGTTAAGTTTCTCATTTGCCTTAATTTGACAGCCAATTTGAAATTAAAAGGGCCATCTTGTGATTTATTTTTATATAAATTGTGTTCAACATAAATAATTGTTCAGACATAATATATAAATTCGATCTGTCATGCACTTAATAAATCGTATCAATGCTAGTAGTTTCCACAACGGACAAGTGATTTTATACAAATTCCATATTCATTACTTAATACATGGAACAGCTTATTTCCCAAATATTTTATGTATTCCAAAATAATGGTTAAAACTCCACTTTTCAACGTGTTCGGTAGTAAATTACAAGGAATTCCAAATCTTTTTTAAATAAAGTTTTAATCGTTTGTTTGAGAAACAATACATTATACATATAAAAACAATATTATATCCATTTCAATATTCCTGGTAAATACGATACTTGTATCAAATAATTGAACGCTTTTAAGCATTGCGCCCCAAACGGATTTCGTGTCAGTAGAGAGCATATTTGACGAATTTGGTCGCCTATTCAATGTATGATTCAAAGAATAATATTGTTTCAAGTAGTATTTTATTAAAATATTCCATACGCCCATGCATTACAAACCTTCGCTTCTCTTTGCATAACAAGACTATTTGCATTTCACTATAGAGGTACTACCGCGGTATGATTATAATAGATAGCATTTTCTGAGCGCATCCATCTGGCATGAAGACATTGTATTCAACATACACAACAAACAATACATAGTACTGGTAGGCACGCTTCACCATCATACCAAGAGCACTCCAGGTGCAATATGGATTAATATCCGGATTAAAGAGCTGATCTGTGAGTACAACTAAAACCCTGCGTATGCAAGGTATACGAGATATCATGGATCTCACTTTTGGATCTATATAATTGTCGCATTTTAGAGGCTAGAAAGAATGTATGCGAATCCCGAAGTACAGTTTAAAGCAATACTGGCACATTTTTTTGAAGAGCGCCCCCAATTTTCAAAATTTGATATTTTTACACAGTACAGTTGGTGATTGTCTAAACTATACCTGCGAACGGAATGCTGAAAAATGCGTATTAGTCACAAATAAGCAATTTTGTAAGTAGATTTTGGGATCCCAGATTGTACCTAACAGCAGAGCTTAAATGCTAAGTTTATGTCCTCCAAGATGAAATAGTGCCACCTCGAGAAAATACTTAACTTACCTGCCCGAACTATTAAAAAAACTAATGGATGAGCGTAGACACGTACATGGCGCTATTTCCCGCTATTTCACATTGGAAGGCGTTTCCAGTCAGCCGTTGAATTATTATCGGGGATCTTCCCGATTAATAATATTCTAGTACAAATTCCATCATTTGTGACACATATACATTTCGAGCTTTAACCATTCACAGTAAGTTTTTACTAGCCATTTACCATGCAACCGTGTAAAAAATCTCCAAATTTTTGAAAATTGGGGGCGCCCTTTCCAAAAATGTGGCTAATTTGCTTTAAGTGAGAGCGTGGCTCACTGAGGGTCACCTGTTCGAACCGCGCGTAGAACATTCCTGGATTTAATCGGGTGCTACCAAATACATACGGATCATACCTAGCAAATGTCTAATGATGTCATAATGCCATCATTGTCACTTTCCATAGTTAAACTGAGGGGAAATTATTTTTTCGCTGAGGGTACAAGAGAGATATATACCTCAATTTCATAGACACTGTTTGCGATAGGTTTCGCGTTTTAGTGCACCAGATAGAAGAACCGTGGGGTGGTAACTCCCCCCAGTAAGACGTGGATAGTGTAAAATAGAGAACAGCGGTCCCGATTTGTTTGTATAATAATAGACTATAATGACCTTAAGTGACCCCTGACTGACATTTGACCTGCCATTTGTTGCCCCACATAAGACCCTTGTCTCATGTATAAGTAAACAAAATTGTACTTGATCCATCCGCAATACAAAACGCACAGCAAAGTGAGTCACCAAAAGGTTTAGACTAGAGCAATAATTGACCCTAATGCCCTCAATGAACCTTTGACTCCCATATTATTACCCCACATACGGCTCTGTCTCATGTATAATCTACCAATTAACTTGATCCATCCTGCACTATTCAAATGTTACAGTAAGTTGAACAAGTGTCAACCAAAATTTTGTATTACTAGCGCAATTAAAATGACCATAAGTGAACCTGATGACATGTGACCTCCTCATATTGTTACCCAGTGAGACCCCAGTCTCAAATGTAAAGGCATATCAAAGTAGAACTTGATCCTCCCTGCATAAATGTAAATGTTGCAGTAAGTTGAAAAAGTCAACCAACAGGTGGATACTAAATTTTGTCCCACACACACGGACACACGCACAGACAGACGGACACATAGACACACGAATCAGGCGACAAAAGGGTTTCCGATTACATCGACGACCTAAATGTGGCACTTTATAATTTACTCCTTTGCGCTATACCTTCAATTAATAGCTTTTCCTCTCACTTGAACTTGCCTGATTTTTTAAATGCTGGCTTGTTCAACATTGTCCCTCTTTTTTAACTGTGCCCTCCATGCATTTGTCATGACCACTGATAACGTTAAACGTCTTTAGATTCATCAACTTTAATATCTTTTGCTATGAGATGTTTTGGAAATCATGCATCGCCCGATGTTGCTACAAAAATCGCCTCGCTCGTCGGTACTTCATTTCGTTTTCATTTCCTTTCATTCACTGAGGTTCCGTCGTTACATTGGATTAATTGGCTATCCAAGATGGTATTAAACAGGCTTCTTGTCCTAATTTACATATTTATATAATAGAAATATGAGGAAGGAATCATCACAATCATCTCGCTTCACATGACATGATGGTCATTGAAGGTATTATGTATTGAGTTTGATGACGTACGTCAATGTCGCCATGACACAGTCTATAATCGCCTTGAAATAGATTCATTCAAGGTGTGTTCATGTTGTATCTAATCAACAATCCAGTTTGACTCCTTGGTTAAGATGTTTCGTCCTCCCTGACGGAAGCCTTCCTCAGTTCGTCGTCGATATAGCTATTGCAATACCTTTGGACTGTTGTCATTATTTTCCTATGTGTTTGCCTTGGTGTTTTGTAGTAGCTTTAGAGTATATTGTTTGTTTGAAAAAATTAAACCAGATGGTCGCCGTAAGCAATTTTCATTTAAAAACCGGGGGTATGCCAACGTCATCAATCGCGTGAAGAAAACTTCATCTGCTATTCTGTAATGTGAAAATGTCAAAACATGTTTTTCATGTGTAATTCACCCTCTTCCAACAGCTAATATTCTTTTCTGGCCACTTTTGTGTCTCTGCTTGCAGATGGACTACCTTGTAGTACGGTAAATATGAGAAAAATCAAGAAAATCAGTAAGTTTGAAATGAGAGGAAAGCGTATGGAAGCTTTGCACGATAAATCTAATCCCAACAATTTAATTCCATACTATGTTGTTGTAAATTGATAATTCTTGACTTTAGACCTTTGAATACGGGAATTCAAAGTGCCACTTTTTCTGACAAATTATTTTGGATAAAAAAGGTGGTGTGGTTGATGCTAAGGGTTTGTTCTAGGAAAACGGCAACGCTTTTGGGGTAGAGCCAAATGTTTTCCTCTCTTTAAAACTTTTTATAATTTTCCAATCATCCAGTTCTAAGTGAAGTTATCAACGAAATGTCCTGAATTTTAGGGGGGGGGTTATTTTTTTGGAACCGTATATATACCATAAGGTAACATTACAACATCCGTGTATTTTCTCGCTTGAATTCATGTACTCAATAGTATTGCATCAGCTTTTTTACATAAAATATAAAAAGTAGCTTTTTCCTAGACCATCTCTAAAGGAATTAGAGATAGAATCCCAGAGTCTGTATGTTTTGCATACAAAATAAAGAGAAAAATCAGAAAAACAATGGTGCAGGTCGAAACAACAAAGTGAAAACAATAAGTGCTTATCGCACAAAACAAAAGCAACCGAATGGTATGGCCAAAAACGCTTTGAAAAAGCAACGACTGGCAACTCAGCCGATCTGATCATAGAGCTAAGACAACATGTGTTAGCAACGCTGCCAACAGAGCTCAAGCAGGAAGTTAAGCGCAGGCCATTTCCATTCCCACGGCAGCCTCGTCTCCGACTTACCTAAACAAAATTGAGATTGTTATATCATCTGAACCGTTAACATTAGTAATCCCAGTGTACCGAATCCTACCTGTAAATCGAAGTCCTTCGTATAGAAATTCGCAAGTTTGTAGTTTCTGTTCGTACCGCATAGAAATGATATCATCGTAGCCTATGGGACCGTGGGAAACAGAATATGCTCATAAATAAAAACCGCAAGGTCGGGATCAACTAAAAGTTGTGAATAACTTTTCTCACGGATATCTAATAATGAACCCTGAATAAAACAGAAGATGCTGGCATCAATAATGCCAGAATCAAGCCATGAGTGGAGCGCAATGCATTTAAAGCTGCCGAGATACAACTTCTGTTAAACAGGTGTCTCTGAAATTCTATTGTTTTGGGTATACCAAAATGTCCGCCTGTTCTTCACTCATCCAATATACAGTTACTGTTGTGTAGCACTCCATTGTGTTAAGATATCTGGTCCTGAACGTCACCAGGCATATCTTATATCCTTAGACAACAATAACAACTTGGGGGGGCCCATGGAGATCAAAGAAGTGATGTTATAAAAAAAGTGAAGAAATGAGAAGTGTACTTTGAGAAAAAAATGCGGTAATTGCCGTGGACTGCATAGCGCAGAGAGTGTTACGTCATTAACAAAACGCCCACGGTCGATCTCCTCGCCGCCCGTATTCCAGCAGTCGCATTTGTGCCAAAAGTGATGATTTTTTTTCACTTTTTGGTAATCATTTATTTCATAAAATACATATAAACCTAAAAGTGTCACTTAAGAGGATATATAATTCCATTGCTAAAATAGCTTACACTGGCAGTTTGTGACAGCCCATCGACAGCCCAAAGGCTGTGACCTTGATGGAAGCATGGGTCAACTTCAGCAGACTCAGAACTGGCGTTGGTCGTACAAAGAACTTCCTTCACAAGATCGGGTATAACCTTCACCAACTGCGATTGTGGAGGCCACAAACCATTAGCCACATCATTCGTGACTGTGAGGTCTACAAGTCCCCAAGAGGAATTCAGGCCTGATCAACCTGGATGATGAAACTATCACTGGTTTTTTTTTTAAATACGGATCTTCCACTGTGATTTTGGACTTGCACGACAGAACGAGCTTTACACTGGTTGCCTTGGCAAAAAAAATCAATAAATAAAGTAGGCAGATTCCAAAGCACTGAAAAGCAACGCAAGCCAATCCAACATGGCATTCTTTTTTTTTTTTTTTTTCCCACAGAGAAAACATTTATTATAATTATATCTACATAGAACAATTTTACAATAAAAATAATCCAGAAAATACATCAGAATAAAGAGACAATGCCGATTCAGAATGTAATACTTTTCTAGGTCATCTCAATATACGCTGCAAAGAGTAAAATATAGTGGCAGTCGAACCCCAGAGCCAACATTAAATACTCTCAAAATGTGAAGGAGCAAAAGAATTTTTTACGATACATCTGTCCTCGGACCACAAGTATCGCCTGCCGTCGCATTTGTGATAATAGGCCCCACATGACCTTCAATCTTGATATGTAACCCCTGCTCATAAGCAAAATGAGGGATTGCATGAAACTCCATAAACCAAGTCCGTTTCAAACTGAACTTCAACTATTCAGATTAAGGTTAATTTCACAGCCCCGGCCCATCACAACTTACCCAACACGACCTTGACCTTGGTAAGTGGCCTTTAACCTTGTAAGGTGGCCTTTAACCTTGGTAAGTGATCTTTGACCTTGGTAAGTGACCCTTTACCTGGTAAGTTGACCTCTGACCTTGGAAGTGGCCTCGACCTGGTAAGTCCTCATGACCTTGGTAAGTGGCCTCTGACCTTGGTAAGTGACCCTTAACCCAGGTAAATAACCTTTGACCTTGGTAAGTGACCTTTAACTTGTATGACATTGACCTTGGTATATGCCCCTTTGGACCTTGATAGTGACATTTGACCTTAATACAATATTTACCTTGGTATTCGACCTTTGTAAGTGACCTTTGACCTTGGCATAGGAACTTTGACCTTGGAAAGATGACCTTTGACCTTGGCATAGGCCTTGGACCTTGGCATATGACGTTGGACCTTTGGGCTAGTGACCCTGTGACCTTGTAAGAGACATTTAAACATTGGAAGTAACCTTGACCTTGGTACGTATCAGTAACCTCCACAAATGGGGGATTGCCATAATCGCACCCCACGAACCCAAGCCCGGTCCAATTCATGCAGCATAGGACAATTCAGACAAAAACATCCACCCTTTGCACAACAACATAATCAGACAACAGACATCCACAACAGTGGACGAAGTGATCTCCATAGGTCCTCTCCTTAAGGCAGGTGACACAAAAAAACCACCACAATCTCCCCAACAACTCCACCGATCCTGAGCTCCCCCACACATGGGAGAGCAAGGGTAGTTTGCACCCAGTTACCAAAAAACACTCAAACATACATACCTCGCGTGGCAACCGGCCTGGAGGGATATTCAACAAGAGTACCAAACATCCAAAACAGACACATACCAAACTCCTTCCAAACCCATTGCCACCGCACGTCATATGGGCGTATCTAATCGATATTAATACATGCTGTGTATTTATACATGCTTAAAAAAATCAGCCAGTACATAACCCCGAAAAGGTATCCCACTTCTTATAAAACAGATGGAGGTTCTCATTCCTTGTATAAAATAATTTTCCCAAAGAAAGTCATCTCCTAAGCTCCTTTTGAACCAGTAGAAAAGAAGGCTGTTTCCCCATCATTTTCATTTTATAGATATGGAAACGGCATAAAAGGAGAAAAAGATTCATTACTTTGTATTGGGGTTCTGGTACCAAACAAAAAGAATTATTTCTATTCTAATTCCATATTGATAGTATCATTTAACCCATTTTGAGATTTTTTTCCAAAACGACATTGTAATATTACACATAACAAAATAAATGAACCCACCATAATCTTATATTCCTTATTACAGAATGTACAAGATGGGATCTATCGTGCCAATTTAAAAGGAAAGAGTTGACACCCAGGATTCTATGAATTATTCTAAACTGGATCCATCTATTAGTATCACTAGTAAAACATTAAAGGGAGTAATATAATAATAGACCACCATATGTTCGGGTCATAATAAGATCAGCTTTTTCCCCACTTTTTATTAGACTTGTTAACAATCTTTTTAGTAGATATGATTAAAGTTATAAATCTCGCGGGAACCTTTCTATCTTTGAGAAGAATTAATCAAATTAAAAGGCTAAAGGGGTGAGCCAACCCAACGTTCTTTTTTGAGGATATTGACTCAAAATGATTTCTTAACAGCTTCTCATCAAACACCTCCATATTCAATAAAATTAGACGAACATTAAACTCTTATTGAATTATCAAGTGAGAGAAAAATTACCATCCATCTCTAAAAGGTCACACACATAATTTACACCATTTTTTAGCCCAGTGATGATAGAAGATACATTTCCCACAATTTTAATATCATCATGAAACCAAATCAAATTGTGCAGAAAGTTATGTAATTACACGTTGAGGGATCCACAAACTCCACCCTTTGCAGACAGAAATCAAGCCAAAATTGGTGGATTATTATTAGCCGAGCAAAATCTAGAATCTTAGTAGAGCAACCTTCCAAATACAATAAATGCTTAATCATAACAGACTTGATAAAATAGTGGCTCAATACGATGGATGGAATTTGAAAGTCTCCGGACCCACGTTGTTTTGAGAGCATGAATGTACTTGAGATCACCATTCTGTACACCGCCTGAACTATAACTGAACCATTTGGTTCCTTGCCAACACGATCCACCTTTCCAGATTAAAATTAAATATGGCCCATTTAAATCTTTAATAAAATAGATGGTGGGTTAGGTAACGTTAATATAAGAAAAGTTAACTTGGAAAGTTAGCAACGACTTTACCACGTAACCCTACCAATACACTCAAATTCCTTCGTAACCAATGGTTAATAAGGTTTTGATCGAGTCAATAACTTTCTGGTAATTCATATTGACACGTCATCTAGATTGGTGGAGAATTCAAGACCTAGTGCTTTAAAGGTGTCATCACCATTAACCCAGTTAACATTTAACTTCATTACAAATTTATCCTCGGCCCCTTAGATGCGCCAATCCATACCGCATTAGTCTTATCAATATTCACTCTTAACCAGATATCTTAGCCCCCCCCAAAAATTTATTCCAAAACTGTAAAGGCAGCCTACCTGGGGGACTTTTCAGTACCATCTAATAACAAACACCGTATCATCGGCATAGTGCGACAAACAGAACTCTGTATGACTGGTTATGGATGGACTTCAGCACTTAAAGCGACACACTTCAATGAGTTTAGGGAAGCTTTAAAACCTGCATTTTCTTGCGATGGAAGGGTGACTGTGGGTAATGGAGGAAAGGGAAAGAGGGAGAAAAAAATTTTTGATAAATTACTGGGGATTATGGATGCGAATAGTTATCAAATGCGCAAACATAGTTGGGTTCTCATCGCATCCCAGTATGAAAATATAATGCACAATCGCAAGTTTTAAGTTTTGATCTTTCAAGATAGTGTATAGTTACTTTCTTACGATGTTTTCGATACTAACATTGGAACGCTTGGAAGGTTTTAAACCCTAGTGCTAGACCAAAAAACTTCAATCTGGAAAAAATCACATGAAAAAATGATGACAGTATAACAATAGTAAGTAGTCCTTTCAAACTCATTTTTGTCTCAGATTAAGGTGGAAATTTTTTTATGAAAGCTGAAAATAAAAAATACACAAAATCAAAATTGAGGACAAAATGAATTCTATTGCTTTCGGTTTGACAACAATTCGAGCTTCTTCAAAAGGTTGGTCGAAAATGTAACTTCTCGAATTGAACATTTTCTTATAATTATTTGTCCTTAGTAGTAGTAGTAGTATAATATTTATAAGTCACACTCTTTATACAAAGGACTATCCAATCTGGCTATGGAGTGACATACCTAAAAAATACACACCACATTATAAAAATAGAACAACAATGTACAACAATGGGGCCTCTAGTTAAAAGCAAACAAACATATACAAAAATGAAATATTGGCTGATCGATCCACGGGTGTCCCGTGTAACATTCTCTTAAGGTAACTCCACCAGGCAGGGTGCAAATAATTGGCCGACAACGCGCTGAAACAGAGCGTGAAAAACGTAAAACACCCATGGAAACAGCCATTAACTTGAAACAGAATTTAATAAATTAAGATATACTTAGATCACAAATGTATCTAAAAATTGATATACAACAATTGATTTACGTAGAGTAAAATGTTATTTGCAAACTTGCAGTTTATAACAAAGACTGCCGTCAGACATAATAAATAATTTATCATCGTCAGTAAATCGGTGAAGGATGGGTTGATTTGAGTAATATCATTAAAAACAGTAATCCTGATGTTTAATAACAAGAGCATACCATAAAACAAGTGGAAACTCATCTCTACACAGTTCCTATTACAAAATTGCAACGTTTTATTATTCCTGGAGTATTAAATTATAACGTCCAGTTTCAATGGCAATTGGGCGCAACCACCTAAAAAAGAGCTAACGACGCCTATTACATTTTTTCATAAAAGGTACATACATATTGGGTAGTACCGATATGTAGATTTAAAAGTCCGATAGTACGTTAATTATTACGAGTCATTTGGCTTTTTCTTAATCATTAAAAATAGATTCTTTCCAACGATTTTCGAGAATATTTGGCGCCATTTATACACTTGATTGACCAATTAACGAGTACCAACTACTTGTTCATCAAGGGTCATAAAATCGGTTCACAATCAAACTTAGCAAAACCCGTTTTTTACTTTTAACACCAATTTTAATGCCATTAAATTGCTAATGTTTCGACCATCAGAAAAAAAAACATTTTAGGATAACGACTATCATCAAGTTTTGAAAGGCGACTCCATAATCTAGCCACTGACTGCATCTGGCGCACCAATGGGGAATCCCAGCCCATATCACCAATCCACAGCACATTAGGGGTGTATTTTCCAACACAAAAAAAATCGGCAGCACGATAAAACACAGAATTAATCCGAGGAATATTCATTCACAAACAAATTCACCCTCCCCAACCCCACTACCATTAATCCAGGAGGATGGGCCAACAGGAGATCCAAAAAGCTTGTGAATGAATTAAAATTTATGCCACCCAATGCTTTTAAATTAACTTTACTAACAATCACGCCTAGTGCTCGAAATGCATAAGCCCACAAGATTTTGGTAGAAACATGAAATCAAGGAATCTTCAAACAAATCCCAGATACTTTATAGCCAAGACCAACCGTATCAATAACAGAATCACAACATTAAATTGCACGTGGTTTTTTGACGACTTCTGGTACTAAATTTCCAACTTGCGTCCTTTGATTTCATTAAAACTAATACGCCCCTTTTAGGTCCAGCTAGATACACAATCTAATAACATTTTTTGAAGAGAATTTTCATCTTCAGCAATAAGTACAATGTCATCGGCATCATAAGTAGATCATTTTTGAGTCAAATATTGGAACACCACAATTCAATTGTCTTAATTCATTCACAATACAATGATGAATAAAGGTAAAAAGTATGGAGATAAGCAGCAACCTCTTTAACAACAACCTATTCAACTCGAAACCACTTGTGTATGACCATTGATTCTAACAGCATCATTTTACACAATGTCATATAGACTTTTCATATGCAATTGTAAAAATACCATTGATCACCAATACTTCTTAACTCTACCAAAGACAGTCACGGTTTTGACACGGTCGAGGCTTTTTGGCATCAATAAAACAAGCAAAAGTATCCTTCTTACACAGCATTCTATTCTGTATATAGACGAATAAGGTATAGACAAATGGTCAAGACAACCACTATTTCCTAACCCATTCTAAAAACCCATTCTGCTCTCATTTATTATGTTCTTTTCTCTCAGCCAATCATTGAGATGTTTACGGATGACATCACAAATATATTTTACACACACTGCTATTAGTGTAATTCCTCTATAGCTCATAGGATCCCTTGGGTCATTATCACCATATTTTAGGAATTGGGTTTATTAAGCCAAGTCTCCACTTGGATGGACAAGTACCGTGTGTAAAACAATAACTGAAAAACATCAATGAGACAGTTACTCAAATGTGTTATTTTTTTAGGAGTTCTGTAACAACAATGCCATCAACACCAGCGCTTCTTTAAACTTGCTTACTACCAATTTCATCAACTAACTTTCCCCTCAAACATCAGTGGTTATTCAGATTAGCTGCTACGTGATCTTTAAAATCATTCGAATTTTAATTCAAAAATGTATTAACTTCGTCGTTATATCAGACAAAACGCATCAAACAAAATTCTCTTGGCATCTGCTTTGAACAGTCACTCTCAAAATCATTGCCCCTTTACTTAATACAATGATCAGTGGTATTGTAATTTTCAACAGTAATCTGTATCTGTGGATCACCCTCATCGAATAGCATTATTTGTTTACGCTGCTATACCAAATTTTACCAATCTCTTTCCAGAACTGGCCTGGTCCACTGCTCAACAAATCTCAATATTTTTTATCTTACCTATGCTGAAATTGCGTTTACTTCCTTACAGCTTTATCAAATTCTTTATGTGCCGGTCCGCTTATACTGCATAAAAAGCGTGCTACGCGTTGGGGAATGTTTTAATATTTCAACACAAATTTTTTGTTTACAACACACAATTGTCCCCCTGATGGTACTGCAAGTGCCTTGGTTCCACCATGGTTTAGTTAGGAGAATGCCTCGTTACCCTTCTTAACCAAATTGACCTTTTTATATTTCTTTGTCGAAAGTCTTTTTCAACTGTCATGACTTAATCCATACTTTCAAACTTGCTATACACATGGTCAACCTCACTTTGATTACCTTGAGCAGTAAACTTATTTCAGTAAGCAATTCATTGGCTTTTTGAAACACTAATCTCACATCCATCATGAAGTGGAAGGTATTTCACGCAAATCATACAATTTGGCAAAGACTCTATATATCAGTATAATCCCATCGCACGTATCTTTGGGTTTATCATAACAAGAAACACATTATCGGTTTTAAAATACCATTATAATATGAATGATCTGGTAAGAGCCACACACGGAACAGTATATTTTCTCAATGAGATCTGGAACAGCAACAACTTAAATTGGGAAAAAAGTGCATAATCATCCTATGGAAACAAGACAGTATCCCACTACCGAATTTACCTTTAGTTGATACAACAGGTGCAATTCTCTATTACAAAATTACAAAATCGTCGTTCCTACCATTAAGGCAAAACACATATTAGTACTTTTTTATACAGAAATCGATAAGCGAATTACCCTGTGAATTCTTAGCAAAGTCAATAACGTTACGAGGTTGACATGTCAATCGACACCTTCAATAATAATCAGCGTTTTCACCTTTCTTGCATTGAAGTCACCACCAAAAATTTGGAGATTACCAATTATCTTGAATTGATAAATATCAAGAAATTGAGTGCCTCAAAAACTCATCTGAATTTCCTTCCCCACGGGTAGAATTTCGGTGGGAGTACCACAGCAGATTAGGAACACATATTTTGGGTGCTTGGGTGTAAATCCTTAAACCACACGCCAAATGCCATCTATTGACTTTCTTCCACAACTTTAATTGTGAATGACCTTCAAAATACGTTTTTTGAACAAGAATGCCATACCACAAGAAGCCTTTTTTGGCTTTCCGAACTAACTACTGTGCGAATGATATCTTTTTTGACCAACACGTGTAATTAGGAACATTTATAATAACCTCATTGTTCTAAGATGAATCTACAAATACACATAAACATCAAAATCACATTTTGTAATGATTTCTTTCTGCTGCGTAAACATCAGGCTTTTCTGAATACCAACCCTCACCTATTCCACAATCCAATACAAACATAATTGACACAAACCATAGCTGTTCCTAAACCGACCAGTTTAGAATCTAGGTTCTCACTGCACTTTCAGCTTCCTCTATTACAATGTTGCATCGATGAACATCTTACCTACCGCGACGGAAAACAGTTTTCTTTCAGCTTTGTATGCATTTTCAGCGACAGATTTTCAGTCGGATGGCCTCTTTTCGGTCGGCTTTCGTCTCGGATTTGATGGTAATAATCCGACATCAGCCAATTTTCTTCTCTTAGCTTTAATAATTAAATCCTTCTTTCTCGGTCTGAGAGAACTTTTGAAATTATTGGTCTATTACGGCTCTTGTCGCGTACTATTTTACCGGTAACGATGTGCAACCTCAACTGTAATGTCAGGCCAAGTTTTCTCTTTCAGTAACTTGTTGACAACCCTGGCAAATGTAGGTACACTCTAGTGCACCTCTTTTGTACCTAATATGTACAAATGTGTATCTATATTCAAAAGGATATTTTAGGTACATTCTGACTGTACTCATTTTGTACCTACTTTACTCACTTTTGGCTGAGTGGAATTGTAACCTAATTTTGTAATCTAACGTGATACCTATTTGGACTTAGAATATTTTTTCACTTCTGTCACTAGAGTATCTAAAATATAACCTATTTGGACATAAGAATTTTCCCCTCTGCATTAGCTGTATCTAAGATATACTTATTTGGACTTGAATATTTTTTCTATTTGCTAGATTATCTAAAATATAACCTTTTGGACTTAAATATTTTCTCTGCACTAAATATATCTAAAATATAACTATTGACTTAGATATTTTCACTTCACTCGAATGTATCTAAAATAATCCTATTTGGACTTTAGAATATTTTCCCTCTGCAACTAACTCATATCTAAAACTATACACTATTTGACTTAGAATTTTTCCAACTTGACGTCCATATGTAATCTAAAAGATACTATTTGGACTAAGAATTTTCTCTGCACTAAATGTGTCTAAATATACCTATTGGACCTTAGAATATATTCCACTCACCTACTAAAACCCTAAAATGGATATTATTTTCACTTGTATTTTTTTTTCACACAGGCGATTTTCAATCGTTTGCCGGGTACGGACAGTGTACAATGCTGAATCAGTCCTACAGATCAACACAACTGGTGTGCAATATCATCTGCAAAAGAATAATATTTTACACTCTACTACCAAGTCAAATTTATTAATATCAGAGAGATATTGTTATATACCAAACACAAGTTGATTTTTCTATACTTTATCTTCATAATAACATTTGGGCAATTTTAAAACCATTCACTGCAATTTCCTGTATTGAAAACATCCATTATGTTATATGGTATATCACTCAATTTGGATCACTTATACGCTGTTTACCGTTTTGTAATTTTATCTTCCTAGAATGATTAAACGGGACATTTTAAATCAGCCTTTAAAAGTGCCTTAACCCCCATTGGCACATAAAGTTCTGTTGTTTTTTTTTTCTAAAGAAAAGACCATCACAACATTTTGATTTAAAAATTTACACCTAGTTGTTGAATGCTGATTTCATTTCTGCTTAATGATAAATGTGTTTGTACTTGTTAGAAACATACTCGAACAATAACAAATCTAAATGCATTTAACAGAGGCACAAAAATGCTAGTGAAACATCAAAATTTTACAGATTCTCTCCACCTTTGCAAACCGTGACGAATTCGCACTGGCATGACTGAAGATAAACACTTCATTTTGCGATCAAAAAACCCAAAATTCAGTTTTTAAAGACACCATTAGCAAGAGAAACAACTCTCCATCGCAGCTGGGGTTAGTTATTTTTAATTAAATAATAAAGATACCACTGTGGCATTTTACTTGCAAAATTAGCATTTCGCCCTCAACCAAATACCCATAACTCAGTACTGCCGACGATATTGTTTTCCTACGTGCTACTACTACAGAAGCCCGTCACCATATTCATAGCGTAATGAAAGTATCTTGTATATTTTATTTATTCATGATTTTGTCCAATTTTAAGCTTTATTCATAAATAATTACGTAAGTATAATGTTAGTGTTAATTATTTAACCTGATTTCAGCATGTTGCAACCGACATTTTCGGCGATAATATTCGTCGCACTAAGCTGGAATGAGGCTGAGGTGACAGAGGTCATATATAGTAAATTATTTGAAATCCGAATAATCGACCGGAGTTGCCGGCCAACGGCGCCTGTAGAATGCCTGAGCACGGTTCAAAACCTCAAAAAAATGAACCAAATCAGCTTATTTTCGAATTTCTTAATTTTTAAAATACTGTCGCCACACCCTGCAATGAGTCAAACGGCGCAGATTCATTTGCATTGTTTTGGATTAGACAGTCGCGGAAAGAATTTTGGGGAAAGAATTTAGTATTCTTCGGCCAAGGCACGAATTCGGCAACTTTAACGGAATAAACCGCTTTAAAGGTGCCGAATTTTCAGTGTGGACAGAATATAAATTCATTCATTCATCCACGAAGGAACTTTGGTATTCTGCCACCACCCGACGATGAATTCGGCAGCCTCAACGGCAGAAACTGCATTTGAGTCATACCCTAGAGTAGACATAGTCATGCTAGCTCAATTCGTCAACAATTCTGTTCATTGTTTAAGTGTAAGTACTTTGAAAAAAAAAAGGTTTAAGTTTGTGGAATGTCGAGGCTAGCCTATCTCATGCTGATGATAAAGCCTGGGTCATCGAAGTGTGGTGCAGCTTGCAGGCAACTAAGTGGCAAGTGCATAATTTTTCTTAAGTTTTTGTATGGTTCACTAAGATATCCCGACAAAATGGATTTCCAAAATATTTTGTAATTCTGGAAGACGGTTAGTCCTCCCAGGGATTGAATGTTCGGCTGGCTGACTCAAAACCGTCAGACTCAAAGCCGGGAGCGGTCTGACGTCACATCGGGCGTGTTAAAACAAAGTGGAAAGCCCATGGAAATCGCCGAAGCGTCGTGGTGAAAACAAACTGCGCAATTGGAATTTTTCTTCTAATTTTTGCTTCTAATATAATAAGTTTGGGCATGGGCAATGATATTATCTCAATTTATCAAAGAGTGCAATATATATTAATACTGATATAAAAAGAACTTGGGATGTTGCACCTTTGATTGTTTTTAAAAATTTTATTTGCGGTATGTAGTCATCGTAAGCATGAGTATAATTTTTTTTTTTTTTTTTTTTTTTTTAATGTTTTATTTTTGTTCACACTTTGATTTTTAAGGCCTAATGTAATTGCTGCAAGTTTGCCTAAATGTGTGCATCTGGGAAAATGAGTGTTTTTTAATTCAAATGAGTATACTTTGGCAGATCAAATTCCAGAAATAGTTTTAGATGTCAAAGATATCAGAAACTCAGAAAGTGATCTTTCCAATGATATTTAATTTACTGTGGAATTATTTAAGATTTTTTAACAGCCACAACAAAAATGATAAACTAAAACTTCTTTTGAATCAGCCTGTAGAGCCTTGCAGGGGCGGAATCCAGGATTTCTCAATAGATGGGGCGCCAAATTTTCAGGGCGCCCACAAAGCTAGATCTACATGGCCACCGACGCCCTGCACCGTCATTCTTAGATATCTACGGGCGCCCTGTTGTGTTAAGGTGGATGGGGTTCCAATGAATAGCATCTACTGAACTTTTCCCCAAAATTTCGTGTAAAACATGCTTTCATCGATATGAAACAATATCAAATCAAAATATGTAATGGGTCACGGTACTCTCGTTTTTGATGAAGCAATTCACCAAAAGACCCTGTTTTTAAGCTTTTAGCCTAAAATTTGTACACACGTCTATGGAACATTCCTTTTTTCGAACATGTTTTTGGATTGGTACAAAAAATCGGCTCGATAACTTTTTTTGAAAATTTAACCAAGTTGCGCATTTATAAAATCTTCGATTACTAAAGAAAAAAAAATAGGGTCCGCAAGTGGGCAGTGGGTTTTTAACCCCCCTTTTTATTTCACACACTCCTTTTTTATAAAACACTCTTTAATACTGAACTCAATAACCCACCCTTTTATTTATGGGCTTGACACTTAAGTGTACGTGGGTTCTGACAACATTCACAAATCATTGGTCTTGGAAGTCATTAGTCTTGTTATATGCACAAAACATTATTTTGTAATTCATGACATTGAATGGATGTTTTTTTTAATTTTTCTTTCCAATACGGATACATCATACAAACATAATTCCACACGCACAGATATCGTTTAAAATTGTATTTTATTAAGGTTAATCAATTTAAAACCCACCCTTTTTATTTCGGGACCCACCCTTTTTATCAAAAGCAAAACCCTTTAATACCCAATAAAATCCAGTAACCCAACCCTTTAAACCAATTTCAGAATTTTTATAACCATAACCCACCCTTTCTAAAACGTGGGGTCCCCAATAGTGGTCACGGTTCTACTTTTTTTCTGTTCTTAAAAAAAGAAACATGTTTTTGTGATTCAAAATAACATTGCGACAACACACGGTGTGAAAGCTTCCTATATACGACTACGCACTGGAAACGCGTGTAACTGACGCGCGTAACCAAAGGAGCTCGAAAGTTTACGCAACATTTTAAACTTTATCGACTGTTACAATTCCTATCTGCTAATCAAGCCACAAGTATACACGATTCTATTATCAACAATCTTATATGCTCGTAGCCTCAAAACAACGACGCGGCGTCTGTGAAAATTTGAAATTTTATTAAAGTGCACCAGGCCTATGGGTTACAATAGTAAAACGTTATTTTTTTAACAATCTTTGAAAATTCTGTTTCCCTTTCCTTTCTGTATGAACGTTTATTTTTCTTTTTTTTTTTTCTCTTTGTCTTTTTATTTTTTATTATTTTTTTAATAATTAGGTTTTTGGAGAAAACGTCGCACTCCTTATCATTCCGTAGTTCATTTGGCCTTTTAAATACGCATTATAAAATTTTGAACAACACTTACCCATCTTTCTCTTACCCTTAGATGGATGCCGGCCGCAAATCATTACTGTAAGAGGGTCCATCATTCATTTCCTTTTGATGGGGAGGTTGCGCATATAGGCCTATGCCAGTGGAGCAGATCATCCCCACCCCACCCCATAATAGTAATACTAGTCACTATGTCTTCACAGGCATCAGATGAAGCCTAACAGAAACCACAGATGACATTAAACACTAAGCCTATGTAGCTTGTATAAGTACGGTGTTTGGAAGAACGAATATTTTGAAACTTAAAATTTTGTTAATTTGACAATATTGAATATATCATGACCTCCTATATACATTTTGCCATGAGTCACATAGGTGATCGTGCATGTAAATGAAATTTATAAATACCCGAAGACATGTTTCAGATTAGAGTGGGTCTGGGACAACCTCTAAGCCTATACAGTATTACAAACGCAGCTACTTTTGTTCCTTAGCTTAACGCGTTTTTATGAATTGGCTCAAATAGTCGCTACACCTGCACAAAATTTACTTCGGACGCTTGCGTACATCCAAGTTCGCATGCAAAAAATGTCCGTTGGCACAAGATCAAATTGAGCGCGACATGGCGCAGGACCATCTACCTTAAAAAGTCCTTTTTATAGATTACAATGCCCCGGCATTCTATGCGGCACCCGGCGCCCTGTGATTTGCAAAAAATAGAGGGGGCCGGTTGCGCCCCCCCCCCCTCTAAATCTGCCCCTGGAGCCTTGTTATGGGGTCAATTAGATTTTTAGAACATCCTGGCAGGTATGAATATTTAGTACATTGTAATCTTTTCCCTGGAGATGGTGTTAAAAGAAAACCATGTGTGCTTGGTCGCGCCAGACTCGAACAGCAACCCTCCGTATTTCCAGCGCGTCGCTCTTACCAATTGAGCTTAACAAACCATGCTTTGGCAGAGTAGGCGCTAGTGTATCATCTTACTAGGCATATACAATAGCATCAGAAAGTATCTTTTTTAGTAATACGATTTACATGGTGTAAATACGAAAATAATACCCGGTATGGGCGGTACCCTTGATCTCCTCCTTAGGTAAATGATAAGAATGAACTTATTTTTTAATCTTTTCCTTTCCTTGGAGATTACCAGCGCACGCAAGTGTTTTAAAAACCCATGTGTGCTGTGTGATTCGAACCGGCAACCTCCGCATTAACACCTCCTTGGGTAATCATAGGTACATCATAGTTACTATACATAGGTAATTTTCGGTGCATGAACCACTTTTTGAACACCATAGGTATACTTTAGAATACATTTTAGGTACATTCTGGTCGGTATATTTTAGGTACATGTCAATAGATACATTTAGGTACAATGACCCACTTTTTGGAACACCAATAGGTAATAATTTAGATACATTTTAGGTACATTCTGTAGGTATAATTTTAGTAGGTACATGCCACTAGATAACATTTTTAGGTACATGGCCACTTTGAAATGGCAATAGGTATATTTAGATCATATAGGTACAAGGCCATGATTAGGTACACATTAGGTACTAACACCTACATTAGGTATATTTAGGTATATACTTGAAGATACTATCAGTAGCCTGTGCGTATTCAAGGTAAATGTACCTAAGTTTATCTAAGTGTATCTATTTAATGTTCCAAAAGTGGGCACCTTGAATATGTACATATTAGGTAATTATAGGTACATAAAGGTATATCCCTAATAATTGACCTACTTTGGCCATGAATTTTCTCTTTCTCTGGGGCCTCATCCTTCTTTTCAGGACCATAGTTGCATAACACAAGTTATGGGGCGTGAATTGTCTCTCACATTATCTCTTGGTCTGGTAATTTCCCCAACAATCAACTTTGTGATGTTCCAGGGTTGTGTCTCAATACCTTGGAATTTAATTTTCCATACTGACCTTTGGTGTTTTCCACCATCCGCGGTACGGGCTGATTGAAATTCCAATGGACGCACCAAGATTTTGTTCAGTTTCTTCACATAGCCCGATCGTATACTTGACGTTTTCAGCTTGAGATCCATTCACGGAGAGAGTTTTGGCCGTCAATTATAGTTTTTAGAGACCCTCACGAAATTTTCAAAATCAACTCGACTCACCATCGTTAGGCAGGTTGTTTTTTCAGCCGCTACGACCCCTAAGTTCCATTTCTTGTGTAACTGGTGGACCCATTTCGAACTCAAAGTCAATAAATAAAATGCTTGTTTGATATATATGATATCCCAAAAGGCAATAGTTTGAAGTAGTAGTTTTTAACCTCGATGGCAAGAATTAAAGATGATATTCAACGATGTTTTTTGAGCCGATATGCACGAACAAAATTTGCGTGTTTACATTGTGTGCGCCCCAATGTCGCAGAAAAACGCATCTCTTATGTATTTTTATTTTTTAAGAAGCTGTGATATTTAATTTTTTTCACTTAAAAATCGCATTCGCAAAAAATAATCAGCTTTTGATTTCTAATTTTCCACAATTATTTCACAAGCGCTTATTTTCAAATTGGTAACAAAAGTAAAAAGAGCATTTCTAAAATATACTAAAACTAAAAAAGTGTTTCTAGACTAAATCGCTTATATCTCCGAAGTGAATTTTAACGATGTATCATCCTCGTAGCAAGAATTTCTCAAAAACGATTTATCTTAGAGAGGATTGGGATAAACGTAAATCAAAACATACTAATCGATATGCATTGAACCACAATATTTCCACTTGTCCTATGGGAACTAGATTTAAGGGGCCATTGGTTCAAGAAATGAATACATATTCTTTAAATGAATACCGTCAACGCTCATTATAAAACTTTATTTGCTCAATGTTTTAAATTCCAACCTGTTCTGATTTTAGCTTGGCCCCACCAAGCAGCTTTTCTATGTACAATGCGTCAACATGTAAGTGAAAAAACATAGTGCTCATAGTTGTTTATCAGAACATTCCCAGGTTAGCTTTGATGAATCTAGTGCACATAGGGGACTATGGATATCTGTAATCTGAGGTACCTAATGTGCTGGAATTGGCCTTATACAACCGACCCTATGTTATGATTAGTCTAATAGAGAAAATTATGGTTCGATATTACTTGGTGAAGTTGTCATAAACAATGGCAAACTTTACAATAAGGAATGTAACCGTGATACGTCATACACGTGTGCATATCGCCTCAGTTCTCTCTCTGCAGATAAATTACTCAAACCATTAACACTAAGTGCCTAGGGGGGGTCCATAGTACCAGATTTGTTTTTTTCGTTCGGGCGATTTCTTTACTCGTGAAAAATATTCAAACCCTAATTTTTTGTAATTGGTGGTAACTTTAAGCGATGGCTCTTCTTTCCATACAAAAATCTACTAAATTTCTTGCCCGTTAATGAGATAATTTAGCTTGAGTCCCTAGGAACCCCCCCCCCTTGCACCAACGGGAAGTGTGATTTAAAAAATAAAAATTAGCAACCCTGTTGCCAGAAATATTTTTTCTGCCTTAATGTTTTCATATGCATGAAATAAATTAATTATATAATCAGAAAAAATAATTAACCCTTTATATGCCGAAAGAAGCAATTTCATCATCGAGCGGTGCGTCGCTCACTGCTTGCAAAAAACCTATGGCAAATACAATTCGTATGTACTACTCTGCCCCCACAAAAAAAATGCAACACAAGGTAATGGTTTTTTGGCTAAATATATGAAAAAGTCGGTCCTTATATAAACATCAAAATGATTGGCAAAGTGTATGCTGTGGAGCAGTGTCGTGGAAACATTTGTTAACTTTTGAGCCGGTTTTTTGACGATTTCTAAAACAATGATTTGCCCCTAATTTCCAGACGGATAACCAAACTTTTTATCAATTTCACTTTGGTCTTGTCTTATGACCCCTCAAAAGTGGATGAGTTTCATTTGAAAATTCCCTCGGGAAAGTGGTTTCCTTAGTTCCATGAACCCTCCCCCTCAGGCAAAAAACAAAAAAACCCAAAAAAAAAACGTGAGTGAAAACACATTTATATATAGCACTTTACGTGTTATACCAAAGCAATTCTAGTTATTCTATTAAGAGGAACAAAATACAAAATATTTATTTACATTACAATCAAACAGCATGAAGAATTTTAGTCCATTTTGACTGTGCATTCTAATTTTTTAACCCCAGTATGACCAATTTAAGCCTTCCTGTGTTAAAGTATTGTCCGAGATCTAGCAAACTAACTTTTTTTAATTTTTTTAAATCCTTAGGACCAGATGAACATGTCTATAAATACCCCCTTTTAACCCTGTATGAAGCATTTACAAATGTTTACCGCTGTTATTTCATTCACCCCTTCCTACGCCAAATGCACGAGGGCAAAATTGTGCAACGTGTTTAGTAAATTCATTAATACCTCTCAATATGTATTCCACACCATTATTCATTGTCCTATTTTCCCTTCTTCTTTAACTTTTTTTTTTGGTCCAATTTGACTGGACTACACAAGTTATGAATGTTTTTACAATTCCCCCAGGGCCGCTTCTTGCAGGGACATCATGTCACCATTATTGTGCACCTGGATTCGTTTTAAGGCGAGTTGGACAAGATCTAACTCACAGTATTCCATGAATGTCTTTGTTTACCTTGGACATATAATATTGAATGGATTTGAGTAGGAATGCAAGAACATATTGCAACTCGCTAGAAAAATATTGTACTCGTCGAAGACTCGTACAATATTTTTTCTAGCGAGTGCAATATATTCTTGTATCATACGAAAAAACCCTTCGATATTATTATTATTTGGGAAATCAGGCTTGACTCAAACCAAACCTTGCGTTGAGAGTGTTTGGTAGTCCAACTGGCCAAAAATACAGTGTTTCAATAATGGGCGTTTGCTCCCTAATGCCCGGATGCGATAGAATATTAAAAGAATATTGTTTGCATCCGGGGACTTTTACAAAACTGTACAATACAAAGATTTCTTTGCTCCACTCGGAAGCTGATATAAAAAAAAAAAAAATAATTGAGATATTGAATCTGACAAGTACAAAATAGATGAATAATTGTGTCTGTCTGTTATTAGCCTATCAGAAACACATTTTAAACATTCAACATAATGTTTTGTCTTCGCAGTTGAAGTGATTGCGGTACGATTTCTTTCCACTACTTTTGATAATTTTTTTTCTATGCTAGGTAAAATACACACTCTAACTTCTTCGAATCCATAACTTGACCTTGGTCTTCAGGAGCTGACACACATATCTGAGCCAAGTGTGTACCCAATTTTGAAGCCGAATGGGTCACATTTTGCCTCGATCCCATGCCTCCTGCTCCCTGTGATGAATTTAAGTAGAAAAGTTAGTGCCTTGATGCAATTTGTTGTGAGCGCAAATGCAAATTCAACTGATGGAACTGAACAATTCGTAAATATATAGAGAGACTGTCCAAAAGAACCGCAATTGTCTTTGACTTCTTCTCTTTGACACTGGTCTTTGGGCTTTTTTAAATATATTTTTGTAAAAGTTAAACGAAAATTTTCATTAAAATCTCCTTTTAGTTTTTCTGAAGGAGGTTATGTCAAACGACATTTATGCTTTGTGGGTTTTTGGCATCGAATCTTGTTCCTGCTCTTGAAAAAAGACCGCTATACAATAAGAACATTCCTTGAATTTCTAAGAATTTAAGGGAGCGGTCATTATGGGGTTTCAGACCTGAACTTTGAGATTAATGTACTCAATGTTAACACTGCTGGTTTTGAGAAGTTCTAAAATTGTAAAATATTATTCTAGCTTAACCAACCACCACGTAGGGCCTCTGATTGAACTGGAAATTTGGCACAGATCTTAAGCACACTTAGATCTAGTTAAAATGATGTCCCGATTGCACGCTTCGTACCGTAATAAACTATCGGGCTTCATAGTCCCTGCGTAGGTTATCCTACATGCCACCCAAGTTTTTGATACACGAGCAAGATATATTTAGATGAATACATGAAAACCGTCCACGCAATGCCTTGAGTGTTACCTGCGGTGGAGAGGGAAGGGTTTTCCCGGACCAAAGCGCGCACACACCTCGCCACCCCCGTCCCAATAGTCCATGAGCCAGTTTCGGTACGGGCCTTAAAAAAAATTCGAGTTGTTGTACCCACCTGGTGATTAATTTTCCAATATATCACATTGAAGGGGGTGTCCCCCTGACTAGGATTAGGTATGTTTCCGCCCCTAAAGTTGCACACTAGCGCGTACCTGCCTATTTCAAATGGCCACCATTGTTTATGAAAACTGCTATGTGTATTTTCATTATAGATAGGAATGTTCTGCCAGGAGCTAACGAAATAAAGTTTCTAACCTTCTGAAGTGGCTTAAAAAACCGTTTAGGGTCCAGATGGCCGCCGGTAAGAGGCATGTTTGTTAATGTACTAAAATGACAAATAGTAGATTTGGTAAGAATGCCATTAATATTTTGAGAGCACCAAAAATAGATTTAATGACATTTGTGTATTGCGGACATGATCTAAACTCATGATGGCGGCGGCGCCCGTTATAATAACCCGCTCCGGGGACTAAATCAAGAAGAAAACCCCCTGCCATCTTTTGACATAATAAGAACATAACGAAAACTATTGATAACATTTTCCCCGCAATTTTTCTCTCGTACTTCTGAATTATTGCAGACCACTCACACTAGTTGAGGCTGGAAGGAAGCTGTTCTAGACAGTAGAGCGAGAGAAGGAGCCTGTTGTACAGTCAGAAACAAAGAGAGTTCTTGATGTGCTCGAAAGAACTTAGGTCACCATATTAAATTTTCCTTCTACAATAGACAATTTTTCATTTCTTCAATAAGCGATTTTTACTTTTTCCTGGGAAAACACCTATAACGTCATTATTAGTCCTTAAATACAGTCCACAACCCATTTATTATTGTATCAGGTGATAAGAGCCGTTGTCTTCCCTTTAGCTATTATGAGTCCCAGATCTTATACTACGTTAATATGGCCCACAGTTGTAACCAGCTATAGTAACGACGTCATCTCCCGGACAAGTCATTTACCATTACCCCACTTTAATATTGTCTCACAGCTGAATGATTTAGGGTCATTATTATAAAGTGTTTGTTTATAACGCGAAAGATAGGTAGGGGCGCTTTTCTTCCATGATTTAACGTACCCCTAGAGCGAATATACACCGCCATCCTTTAAAACAACCTGGAGTAAAATATAAGCTATAAAGTATTTTTGGAGCTCCCAAAATATCACTCAGTTCTTTATTTTCAACAATTTGCCATTTTAAGTTCATTTAACAAAATATACCTCCTTGCGGGCGGCCATCATGAACGCTAGATGTTTAAGCCCCCTTCAGGCCTTTAAAACTTGGTTTCGTGTAGGCGTGGATAAAATTTCCATCTGTAATGAATTAATAATGGCGGGTTACTAAACAAATGGAGGCCATTTTTGAAATGGCAGGACACGCTAACGGGCAGCTTTCGGGACGGAAACATACCTAATCCTAGTCAGGGGGATATCCCCTTTTTCATGTGATATATGGGAAAATTAATCACTAATTGGGTGCAAGGAACAGAAATCTGATGATGCAGCTTATGGGCTAAACACGTCGATGACAGTCTCGTAGTTCGGGACAGGAATGGATTACATTTAACAGTAGAATAAGCCTGGGCTTTATATTACGAATACCGCCAATAGTGTGAACGTCCTAAAGACGCTGATCGTGCCAGGATGCGGCCACACCCAACCATGTTTTTCAATCTTCAAAAGTACACGCCAATTCTTTACGAATACGAGTTTACTGACCGTTATCCCTGTCCACAATGACATTGGATCAGAGAGCAAGACGGAGAGGACATCTAAAAACATTATATGGGAGTGGACTTGTGATGGGAATATGCAGTCACAGATGAGTCAAGGAGGGCTACATTCAAAGTTGATGGACACGACCAGAAGGACACAGCCTATAATGCAGGTCAAGGTAGGCAAGACATATTTTCCCTTTATCATGTTATAAAAAATTGACTACTGCATGGCGGAGATTCTGTGTGCTTTCAATTGTTCAGAGGGGAATATGTTCTATTTGAATAATATAGCACCCCAACAACAGTGGCTTAATTCTTTTTGCTGGGGGGATGGTGTTGAGAAAAAGTATGATGACACGGGGTTTTTGCTAAAAAAGATCATTAGTGCACATGTGCGCGCGAAGCGCGCTAAAATTTTGCCATTAGAAGTAAAACGTTAAATGTAATTGAATGGAAAAAATGCGGCGCGCAAAAGCCGCGCTGAAATTTACCATTTTTTTAACTATTATGGTCAAATTGAGGTTCTTTTTGGGGCACAAAACAATGCACGCAACGAGCCATCAACATTGGGGGGATGATCGTAATTGACATCCCCCCTCATCAAAATATTTGGGGGGATATATCCCCCCATCCCCCCCGGATTTACGCCTATGCCAACAATGAAAGCACGCAGACATCTCCGCCACTGAAGTCTATCTGAATGTAGACACGCAATTTAAGTGGTCCTAAATCTGTAATATATATGAAAATAACGTATGTGACTGGAGTTTCATAGGAAGTTACGGCCTTGTAAATAATTAACCCGTCTACGACCTCCCAGGCATTGATACGGGGGGGGGCTTCTTTGCTGGAAAACTTTTCTCCGACGTAATTGTACATACACATGCATGATATCCAAATTGATACAAACAAATGGACGATAATGTCACAAAAAGTTTAATAAAAATGTTTTAATTTAAATCGTTGGGTTAGTGCAGAATGAGCAGTGCATTAAGATCGATCTGCTCGTGTTTTCTGTAACCACACACTCAGACTCCCCACACAGTTTCTACTTAAGGTTTCAACAATATATCCCTAGCAATTGATATTATAGTGAGGCAACTGTCGTCAAGGACAAGTAGTTGGTGGACACAAATAAGGGAAACTGGTCTAATAGGGTGGAACCTAACCTCTCGCACCAGCAAATGTTGTTATTTTTTTACGTTCATTTTAACATCAACTTGGCGAGAACCGCAAGTTGTCAAAATTGTAAAAAGTTTTAATTATTTTTGTGCTTGATGAGGAGTGACAGATAGAGCCTGATACTTGTGGTTCAGGAACAAGTAGTCCGGGAACACTCAAGGTTATCCGGTAACCCCAACCAGGTCACAACATGTTCTCGAACAGGAAACATACTAAACTTAGGGCGTCGGCTCTTACACGCTTTCCTTCTACGAATACCACTGGTTAGATTGCAGTTATCATAGCACAGACATTCGTGGGGGCCACTCGGATTAGGAAGCCTAATGAAAGAAATAAATGAAACATAAGTGATCATGCTAGTACAATTTAAGCATAACACCTTGTGTACGGAAACCACTGAAGTCTACTTAATTTCCAAACTATTATCACGAAATTATACTTACACATTCCAGAATTGTATATTTTTCGACACTATATCTAGTATCAGCGTTTAAAATACATAAGTCCGAACATACCTCATCTTTGCTAAGGTTTCGTAATATGGCTCCTCGAAAAAACGCAAATAATATTAAAGCTCACTAACTTGTTATGTGCTATTCTTTAGAGATTTTGCCTGGAGCAAACGTCTACCTTCGAGCGACGAACGATAATTGTCAGATTTTAACAATCCCCACTGTAGGCATACTTTGTCAATAGCATAGTTTCGACTTACTAATGTAAGTCAATTTCCCAGTGCATCCTCCTTTAAGATGCACAGGCTTCATCAAATACCTGGAGTAATAACCTGTAAAGCACAAGATGGCTGTGATGGTGAAATATTTAAATCAAGACCGAGTCATCCTATGGAATTAAGACGTGCCGCTACACGATCCAAGAAGCTTGAAGGAAGCTTCAAGGATTATGATGATCACCAATATGGCTCAGACTTTGAATGCTATTCATATAAATGTTAATGATATTGAACTAGCGTGGCAGGTTGTATATCGATATAGAGCCTGCTACGTCAACGGAGTGGATCCGTGCAGTGCTGATTACATACACACTTATTCTGTGACATCATATGGGCTTGCGATAGTCCACGTCAAAATCCGACCGACCGGTGGAAAGTGTCACCTGTATATCAATAGATCACCCCTCTTTTTTCAGCAAGCCGACACCCAGTGAACACCTTTGTCAAAAACTTTACACCCTATATCACCACTTTCCTTACGCAGTGGCACCGTATTATTATAATTATTATACTACGTCTATAGCACTTTGTTATCGCAAACACCGTATTCTCGTACTACGATGTACTAGTCTCGCCATGCCCTGCTTTCTCGATGACCGACGACATGTATTAGACACACTTGCATATGGTATGTTACTGATCCTACAATAACATGCCTTATAATGTATTTTATTTTATTGCATAAATGCGAAAGCCCATTAAATCATTATTTAGTCTAGGGTTTCACCACGTCCGCTATGGACCGTTACGTTGTTTTGCTACAATTTGGGGACTATTGTTGAGGAGCCATTGTTAAGGGTGCAGTAAGAGGAATTTCGAATAACCAAAAGATATAATATTTTTTAATTGAACAGAAAAAATAGGGTCCTATAAATTAAGAAAGAAACGTCTTTTTCATAGCACAATTTAAAATGTCATTTACGAAGCAATCTTAAAACACCGCCGTATGTGTTATATAACCTATACAGGTACTAGGTTACAGATTACTGATAGTATGACCTTACACAACGAATCAAATAATTAACACTTCTGTGGCAGAAACCCAGAATGAAAAAATGGGGCGGAATAGCAAGTGGAGATTTTGACCACCAATTCATGCTCCCTGGAGCATGGGTTGTGCACCGTTCCAGAGCGGAGCGTTCATTATAATTGAGTGCTGACCACAATATCATTAGCGATTTATTCCGTAACTGTTTATCAAAGATTAGAATGCAAATGCTGGCAGCATCAATCTTCTCTGGTCTAGTGGATTAGGTAGCTGACCTCACGATACAGTGATCTCGGGTTCGAATCTCGCTACTGCTTTTTTAAAATATAGTAAAGTTTTTCATTATTTTTTCAGGTTCAGGGACCAATTCTAATTCCAAAAAGATAAGAAAAATCAATACCTGCCCTTTGAGGTTAGTGGGGATACCTGCTCCTGGAGCATGGGTGTGGTCAAAAACTACCGCGTGCTGACGTATAGGGATTGTCCTTCACATCGAGTGATTTTTGTTCATATACAATGCTTCTTAAATCGATTCAAAGTCACTCGTTCAAGAAAGCTTTCAACTAAATTAGATATTGAAATACCTCACCAACATCGTATTATATTGTTTTCACTACGAACATGTTGTCATTCGTGCTCGGGAAAGGGAGGCCTCAGAACATAAAAGGTCCCAATCCTTACGCCGGCCCTGCTGCGCCTATTTTAAAATGGAACACAAATTATTTTTTCACAATTGCCTAAACGGCACCTGGAACCTGAAACTAGAATCTCATATCGAAGGCTCTCTAGAACACACTGGCTGTTTTCACCTCAGCTTTCTCACATGTATTTCTGAAAACAGATGACATGTGAGTGCACATATAATGGTCAAAGATAGTAATTCCTTTACGAAGCGTTTAAACATGTTTGTAGGTGCCTTGTCGTTTACACGAGTAGGGTAGCCTCCCCTATTTTCGGACACTGCCAGTTTTTCGGACAGATGTGTGATTTGAGCCATTGGGGTTTTATTTCTTAATTTCAACACTACATTTTAATCCATCAAATTAAGACCGAATACATACTGCAAAAATGGCTACCTTGTAGCCGTCCCTATGTGTTGTTGTCTTTCGAAACAAGCTGAACGATAAGTTTGGCGAGTCGGCCCCTTTTTTAAATGTAAGAAAACATTAGCCAGTCAAAATAGAAATAATGCTGCCTTAAAAACCCAACACTACTTGCAACAGCACTATTCCAACAGAATATATTTGAGAATACTTTTAAAAACAACATATAAAAGTCGACTACCATCAAGAGTGGAACATATATTTTTAAGGGGGTAAGTTTATCCCGGGGTCAAAATGTCGAAAAGTAGCCAACGGGTTTCGTTACCTTTTCAGGATTAAAAAAAGGTAATAGTTTTGCCATATCTGCAGGTGGGTAGTTCAATAGTTATGAGTCCAAAATATGTTCAAGGTCACAATGGGGTAAATTTTCAGATATTCCGTTCGTTCATAAAATGGTGTCAAATTGGTTCGTCTAATGGTACAGACCCGAAAATATACTGTTTGCACCATCTATAATATTCGTTGCATAATTGGAAACCGCAAAATGTTGACTGGGGCTACGGGTCTATGGGAGTCACTAGTCCCATCGCTCTGTAATTCTTATATAGAAGGGCAAACAAAGACTCTATTTACATTTACTTATCTAGTGGGACAAATTAACAGTTTACGCAACCAGTCCGATCAAATCGGACCATTCTATGAATTTTACCCCAGGGATGACCTTGCACTGTTATGAGCTTGGTACTAAAACTAGTACGCGTAGATAGGGCAAACTATACCTTTTTTTAACCTTAGGAGTAGCCCGAAGAAATGGCACAGCATTTAAATCATTTCAAACACTTCTAATTTTTACCCTGTTAACAAACGTTTGCCCCCTTATTTCTAAATGTTCAACTTGGTTGATTTGGGGTATACTTTTCAATAATTTATTTTTGGACTATTTCCGAGTATATTAACACCAAAATGTTTCTGTTGCAATTTGGTGTTGGGCAAAATCATAAATTAATTGGACTACCCAATAGCAAACTGACGTCGGGGGGCCGAGATCGCCACGGTCGCGGTCGGCAAACCAACGTCAGGCCAACGTTGGAAAACGGTTGGAAAATTGGTCCGTTAGATGGTCGCAAACAACGTCAAGCTGGCGTTGGGAAAACGGGGTGGGTAAATGGTCGTTTGAGTGGTCCAGCAACAACGGCAGCCCGACGTTGGGAAAACGGTGGAGAAATTGGTCGGTAGATGGTCGGCAAACAACGTCAAGCCGACTTTTGGGAAAACAGTGGGGGAAATGGTCGTTTGATGGGTCTGCAAACCACATCAACCGAGTTTGGGAACACGGTGGGGAATGGTCGTTGGATGGTCGACAAGCCAACGTGTCGATCGGGGAAAGGTGGGAAATGGTGGGGGAACTGGTCGTTTTTTGTTCGGCAGGCCAACGCTTGGGCCATGTGCGGGGACACTGGTGGAGTGGAATGGGTCGTTTTTAATGGTTTGGTCGCCAACGTCGGGGGTGAAGTTGGGAAAATGGTTGGGAACTGGTCGTTTTGTGCTCGGCAGGCCAACTTTGTGCATAATATGTTTGTCCCGCAGACTATATTAGCTAATATTCTAATTCGGCCTAATTCATAAAGGAAATTAGTAGGCCTCTAGCCAAAACGGACAGAGCTTTTAGCAAATGCTTAGCAACATTGTGGCGTAAAAATAAAACATATGCCATTTGCAGTACTATATTTTTCGATTTTGGGCACTTTGTTTTCACACCGTGAATCCAGGGATTCCTTGAGCTTTTTTCGGTTTTTTTTTTTTTTTTTTTCACCTCTGTGAGCTTCTGTGACGTATTTCGCCCTTTTTTATGAGTCTTTCTTCACTTAGAGTGTGTGTTCATACTGTTGAAGCTTTTTACATTGATATATTATATATTGCCCTTGATTCAGCAGGACAAGTTAGCTCATTTGCATAGTCGTCCCTCTTTTAAATGCAAAGTCCCTGGCTCGAATCCGTCAAGGCCATAAGTCGATTTTCAGTTACTATATAATAATATACATAAACTAATATATGACTCTACTGGTGTATTAAGTTTGCAAAAACCATAGGGGAATGTTCTTTTTTTTATTCATGGAGCCCATTAGTGATTTATAACATGGCAAAACATCGTTTATTATGGTTGGGATAACGTTTGCCATTGCTGGCCAAACATTGGTCCCGTCAAAAAATCCGACGCATGTCCATCGTTGGGCCGATGGACAAAATGACTTTGGCCCGACGTCACTTGGCGACGTTTGGGTCCCACCATCGTCGTATGATTTTGGGCCACATTGTTCCCAACCGTTGTATGCTATCTGGGTACTGTTTACTATGAGGTAGCGTAAGACTGCGTGATCACTTTTCGGGGTCGTGCCTTTTGCACACTCCACAAAAATCTTAAATTTTTACCTTTTGTATTACATGTACTATGTATTTTTTTTTTGCTGCAGGGTCCACTTGCCTGTTTTCTACCGCAGCAGGTCGACTGCATGAACTGTCCGAACACTGGCAAGGCATTTTTTGCGCGCTGTCCCGTTTTCGGACGCCCTCTATAAAATCGGGTGGGGGGATGTCAACCTTGAAAGGTTTGTTCAATGTAATTAGCGCGTATATGGCCTGAATAATAATTAAAGCAGAATAAACATGTAACAGTATTTAATTTAATTTTTTATTCATTTATTTATTTATTTTTAAAATTTTTTTTATTTTAACTTGTTATTTAGTTTTTGTTTAGATTTATTTATCATTTGTCAAAATCCCATCCTGTTGTAAATAACAACATTTAGTTTATTTAGGTTAGGTTGAGATAATTAAACTGAACTTTATGTGTACTGGTTAACCGTATTGTGCGGCCCTTATAAACCACGCTCATTTTCGGCGTCTCTCCTCTCTGCGTTCACAAGACCCCCATAATTCAGTTCTTAAAGTCCCCTTTTCAGGAAATTTTTGCCTCAGAAGCTGAATTTTATTAGCCAATTTCCGCTCTCAAGCCTGCAAAATTTCAAAATTTTCAAAATTGTCAGTTCCCAAGCAGTGTCGGTTCATGGGCGTAACAATGGGGGGGGGGACGACTTTGCCGTGAAAAATAAAATTTGCAAAATCATGCCTAATCAACCGTTTTTAGCCCTTTAGCCCTCTGACCGGGAAAAATTGGCTTTTTACCCCCTAATGGCGACAAAATAAAAAACCCTGTTTTACGGGCCGACCGACCCTGATTTTCAGTTTTGCAGATTTTTTTTTTTTTTTTTTAGTTTTTCCAAAAATCATGTAAAATCAGCCTGTTTTAGCCCAATTTATCAATTTTGGCAATTTTTTTAAGAAATTGTAAATTTTTTTTTATCATTTTTTTCTCTTTATTTTTCAGATCTGGGCTATTTTAGGCCAATTTAACCTCCATAAAAGAAAAAAAAAAGAATAAAAGAAAAAATGCCCCGACCGACCGACCCCTACTCGAAAGGTACGCCCGCCCTTAAAAACAGGGTTTTCTTTTTTCGTCGCCCTAAGAGGGAAAATTCCCCAGACTGGGAAATTTGCCCCCTCAAGCGGGAAGGCCCGTTACGTCACGGACGCCACTGGATCGGATTTAAGAGTCGGCATTGTCAGCAGCTTCTGCAAGGCCCCCCAAAAAAAAAATAAAATATTGTCTCTCATGGGCCCCTCGTACACAACTTAGTCGCACTCAAGTGCGATATTACGTTTACTTCTTGGCGCTAAAGGGATCCATGCATAAGCTGCCGACAGTCCTTTTTCTTAAATCCGCCACTGTTCCCAAGCCCCTACTTTCGAAGACAAAATCAGTTCACACACAGCCCCCCAAGATCGGAAATCGGGGCCGCACACTCCCGACCTGATAAAAAGTTGAGTCTAAATGTTTGCCCCTCATCAATGAATTCAGGAAAATTAATTAAAATTGATAGTATTATACCGTCACCCGTGTTCACCTTTGGCCTGCCTAATGTGTTTTTAAGTGATGAGCCGTAAATAATTGTTTCCCCCACCCCTTTACCCACCGCCCACCCCCCTTGAAAATGTCGCATGGTTGAAACGAAAAGGTAAAGGGCACGGCAAATTGAAACTTATTGAATGAGGAAGTGCAGGAAAAAATTAAACGACCCCGCAAAAATGGCAACATAAAGCACTAAAAGCACATTTTGTGAAGAGCACCCAATTGTTTCAAAAATTTTGAGATTTTTATACGGTTTGCATTGGTAACTGGCTATAGCAAACTATACACTGTGAATTGAATAGTTAAAGCTTAAAATGAGCCCTATTGTCGCAAACGCAGGCATTTTGTAATTACTAGAATAAATAATATCAGAGGTCTCCGATAAGGCCAAAGAAAAAAAATGGTTTGTATCAAAGCTGATGCGCGTGTTTGTAATTTCGCTGTAAAATTAAAAAAAAAAATATGCGGAATTATTTTTTTTTCAAAAAAATGGTGAACTTCGATTTTTGTTGAAAACTAAAACCCGGATTCAAGCGCTCTCAGCTCTCAGCATGAATGATTCAGCCTGCCTGCCCAAATGTAACGATTTTCACCTAGTGTGTTCGTTTTCCGAGTCCTAAAGTGTTAAAAACGTATACGAGTATGATTTATGAATTATCTCGATCGACTTTTAAAAAATACAGAATTTTTTTTTTTTTTTAAAAACATAATTGCAGAAATATCTTGATTTGGACCAATAATAGTTCTGAAATTTTTGTCCCATAAAACCCCATCTTTTGAATGAATTTTTCTTAAAAATTGGCCAGAAGAAACGTCACGATTGGAAGCAATATCAAGTGATTATTTTTAAACCCCGATTATATTCCCGAAACTTTCACTAATACCAGAATTTGTTTTATGCTGTTTCCATCGATATCCCTATTATGTATTGGCAGCAAGGCCAGTTTATTATTGGTTAAGGACGTTTGTGATTCGTGATGGTGTGGCATATTTTTCAACAACACCGGCAGTGTGAAAGGTAATCTCCCATGTTAATGTCAATAGTTTGTCTTTATTTAAAATTCTATACACTTTCATAGTTAAATCTTTCTGAATTCAAATTTTAGGGACATTTCAAGTTTACAATCAACAATTTCCTTTGTATCTTCAATTATACTGTATTTTGGATTGAAACATTAAATGGACAAGTAAGAAAGATGTTTTTAATGAGTCTCCTGAAGTCATCAAAATGCATCAGAAGAAAAATGCAAAAATATGATTGAGAGTAAATCTATATATGATTTTACTCTCAATATAATTTTTAACACTTAAGTAAAAAAATGGACTTTTTTTTTTATCTCTACCTACGTTTAAACATGATAGGAAAATATAGATAGCTCCTTGCCTCCCACCTAAACTGCCGGAGCTTTGTTGATGTTTGAGTCAGTATTCGGTGGTTTTGAACAGACGACTTTTGATTTATTTTAGTGTGAAAGAAAGGCGTTCGGAATTCAAAAAAAAAATAAGAAATTCGCGTACGCATAAGTTTTCAAAAACACTTATCAGCTTGAGAAAATATTTTTTTTTTTTTGCCTGCTAAATATTAGATCGGAGTGGCAAATATAAACTGATGGTTATATCCCATTATGTGGTAAATTAGATTATCCAAGTTTAGACAAAGGTTCTTAGACGAAGTGGAATTGGACGAAGTGATGTTAGACCTTCATGAATTCACGTATTTCAAAAGGTTTGTTTTTTTTTTTTCAGGATCAGGCATGCACGTTACGTAAAGGTATAAAATTCACCAAAATTAACAAAAGGGTTGTATTTTCTAAATGACAAGCTATACGATTTGGGTCCATGCAACATCAAAGACAAAAAAACAAAACCAGCTGTCATGCATGAGTCTGTATTTGCCTTTCAGCCCCCAGAAAATACTATACGGGCGTTTCCATAATTCGACCCATCTGACACACTTCTTTCGGACACTTATCAATTAGGAACTTAAAGGAATAAACAGGTGCTTTATTCGTGAAGTAGGTTTCCCGAATCATAAGTGTGTCAGAAAAAAAAATGTGTCAGATGGGGTCCGGGTAACGGAGCATTACAGAAGTGTGTGGTTCGAGAATCGAATAAAGAGTTAATGATTGTTGAGAATGCTAATTATGGAACACCTTGAAAAATTTAAATGGGGTTTTCACGATTATTCAAAGGGGTTAGTACATCCGAAAGAATCGCTATTTGGAAGGTTCCTTTATCCGGAAATTTGCGTATTATGAAGGTTCATTTATGCGAAGGTTCATTTTTCCGAGGTTTTTTTTAATATGAAGGGGTGTAATTCGAACGTTCGTTTATTCGAAAAAGAAATAAGGTAGTTTTCAGAAAATTAATAGATTCATTTAGCTGATTCCATTTCGGAACAACAACCTTTGGAATAAATGAATCTCTGGAATAACACAAACTTCGGATAAAGGCGAGCATTCGGAATAACAACGGTAAAAGAAACAATGTGCGGATTAGCGACCTTTAGAAAAACGCCTAGTAGCATATAGGACAATAGGTACGGTATAGGAAACTTGTTAGGGTAGCTAACTGTGATACTGATACTATTAGGGTGCAAATTCCAGTTTCGAAAATACTGTGAGGGTGTTGTTTTTGTTATTCTTGGTCACGGAGGTACCTCCTTATCAATGATGAGTGACCCTGGGAAATTTAGATTTGGTTCAGTAGAAGTACTATTTTCTAATGAAGGCCGGAAATGTTTCCTTTTGATTACTACATCAAATCAAAAACCATTCAGCTGCTATGGACAAAAACCATCTCCAAATATGGTCGACCCAAAATAATAATATTAATTAAAAATAATAATAAAATAATAATACTATATAAAATATTAATAATAAAATCATAATATCATCATAATTCAACATAGCGTCATCGTTCTGACGTCATCGTGATAAGTCGCCAGTCATAATCGTCTCGTACATTGTCATCGTTAATTCGTCGTAATAGAGTCATCGTCATGATCATTGTCGTCAACATCTTCGGTTTTATTGTATTTTCCACATTTCTATGACTAGCACCTGCTGAATGAGACGGCGCTATATACATCACGCATGCGCCGGCCCTGAACTTGAACACAGGGGTCAGGACTTTACGGTTATGCGACAGGGTATAAATAAAACAATTCAAGTTTAACACAACTAATTACAAAGATGGAGAAGAATACAAAATAACTACCCACTTTGTAATTGTATCCAACAAAAAAAACGGACGTACAGCGCTTGTTTCTGAAGTGTCCGAAAAATGGCAAGGTAACTGTGCCCGAAAACTGGCAAAGGTGTCCGAAAACTGGCAAAGTGCTTCGATGTCATTGTTCGCCGATTATGCAACTCGTATTGCCACCACCATTTCAATGCCACACGTAAAGTTGGGAGAGTATGGCATTAAATGGATGGTGTGTTTGGTGGGTAAAGATCGTTATTATTTTAAAAATATTTTAGCGACAAAGTCATTAATTGTCGAAAAATGGCAGGCTCCCCTAGGGTCAAAATGTCAACGCATGAATTCAAGAGAGTGAGAGTGAGAGAGAGAGGAAAGGGGAGAGGAAGAGAGAGATTTAAGTGCAACTACACAAAAAACCAAGAACATTAGGCACTAATTTCTGGAGACATATGAAAAGACAAAGGTGATTGGATTTTGTTCTTAAAGATCACCAACTTTACTTTCAAGTCATGAAAACCCATGAAATTGAGGAAAACGCTTAGGATATGTAATTGTTGTACCAGGTACAAGTAACAACTAATTGCTATCGAGGATCGCCGATTTTCTGTCGACTGAACTAGGGCAGGAAGGACACACTTTATACAAATTTATATCTTGTCCCGTGATGTATGATGTTTGTGATGTTAAAGTTTCGGTTAAATTTTTTTCAAATGCTGCGTGTATGACACTAAATAGAGAATTGCATGTCATGGTAGGGGTAAGGTCACTATACAAAGTCAAAGGTCATTAGAAATCGACTTGTGCAAGAGTGAAGGAAAGGGGGAACGTGGATCGCGAAAGCAGGCGACGCGACGCTAGTGGTCAAGAACGCCTTGTTGTTATTAAATAGTTACATAGTGCAGTTAGTCTGTTAGTGTCCACTGTAAAAGGGCCTCGAACTTGTGCCCACCCAACCGAATCATTGTACATGAATCAATTTCAAAATTTGATCGTTGTAAGATGATTCCACTTCACAGGGCACCACCCAATCACTGATCAAGGACAGCTCTATGGATGAGTGATTACCCAAACTGTGTGCATGAACATTGGCAATTAGGCCTGTTTTTACACATGTGGAAGCTGGTTAGAAATGGGTTCGTTTCGGATCTTTTTCAGTCCCGTATGTCAACCAAATTACACACCTTATAGAAAAAAGATTATCTTGAGTTTTGTCAGCTTTACGAGGTAAGGTTTACCGTTTGTCCATGGTCGCTCTCTTATATCTGCACAGAAATCACTGGGACTTTCCCATAGAGTTAGCATTACCCTACCAAAATACCACTCTGTTATAAGAACCATTTCGGATTTTCTGAATGTTCTATCATAATTAAAAATTAACATATGTATTGATGATAATATATTATACAATTAGAGCTCTACGAGAAATCAAATGAGCACTTTCTCGCAACGACGTGAGTTTTCTCATGTCTATGAGTTAAGCACAGAGTACGCGTGAAAGGTCATAGCCGGGGGGTACCAGTGGAAAAGGAGTAGGTTACATTATGTGCCGCCGATATGGGTCGCATTTTCACGGGGGGCCTTACTATAACAATGGGTCATTTTTCACCAGGATACCATAAAGATGGGTCAACATTTTGAGGTCATGCTACTATATAAATGGGTCCATTTTCAAGTTTTGGGTCGATTTAATTATGAAAATGGGTCATTTTCCAATTTTCGCTAAAAATCACAATTGAAAATGGGTTGATTTTCTGATTTAGTTAAAAAAGTTACTACGAAAATGGGTCCACCGTTTTGCTAAGTTTACATGAAAAATGGTGCGACAACATTTCCAAAGCCAACTATAGAATGGGTCGAAATTTGTGAAACCAAACATTAAATGGGTTCATATATTTTTGTATAATTGGTAACTATAAACAGGGGTAGATTTTTTTACCCTCAGGTTGGAGCACACCCGTACCCAATTTTGGGTCAGTTAACCCCCCCCACCGGGGTTCATAGGCCTATTGAATGCACTGTGTGTACAGTGAATAGGAACTGCGACATAACTGCAAGGATGATTTCAGACTAATTAGATCATCAACAGGTTAAACCACTTTAAACCAACCCGGTACCCAAATTACACCATCGAAAAAATCGCAGAACGGTACCACTGTGGAACATGTGGTGTCATTGATTATAATTGACAAGAAAGTATATGAGAACGCGGAATATCAGTACGTTGGTAAATCCAAGTTCAGGTTCAAGTACAATTCAAACTTTAACATCTTTTAGAGAAGAATTAGCAGCAAAATTGATGGATTATCCCAGGACAAAGAAATGAAAAACATGATCAACAAATGAGTCGGCCTCGTGTCGGATTCGATAGGATCAAACATTTTATTAAAAAGGCAGGAAAGATTGGAATTTAGTTACCTAATAATTAAAATCACGATTCAAACAATCATCAGGGCCTCGCCTGTGGACAAAATACAAAAAAAATGATTAACCAAAATAGAAGAGCCTCGGACTTGAAAGGCAAGGAATAAACAAACTAGTCGCGCTGATGAATATCCGGAATAAATTACGAGCGATTTTACTACAGATCAAGTCGAAATTATTCAAACGGAGTCTCTGAATAAAATAAGGTTATTAAACAAAGTAACGTTAAAAAAAATATGAATTAAAAATACAAACAAAGGCATAAGAAGATAACGGCTATAAAACTTAACTCTTGTTCTTGGCTCTTGATGATTAATAAATCACTTTCTCTGCAGGTGAGCCACGGAAGAAGTGACCGTAAATAAGAAAACTTGAGTATTCATTACATTATCGGTGGCAAACCAATTGCAGTAAACCCATTGAATTAATCTAAAAGGTACCCATGGTAACCAAATGACCCAAAGGTGCAAAGTGTTTGGTCAAAGCTTATACATAATAAATTCTCTACCTCTTGAAATCAGAAGAAAAAAGTAAATGAAGTATACTAGAATGTATAACAATGGTTGATTAATCCATTCAAACAAATAGCGATGAACTACTAAGATTACTTTTATGTTATCGAATCCAATAAATTCAATACATATTTGAAAGCAAAACAGCACAGCGCCCCCAATTTCAAAATTATATTTTTACACAGTCAGTTGGAATTGTCTAGTATTAAACTATACCTGTGAGCGAGAATGCTAAAAATGCGTATTTATAACACCACCTCAAGAAAATGACCTCTAACTGACGTCTCGAACAATAAAACAACAATGGATGAACGAGATACATACATGTCGCTATTTCCCGGCTATTCATATTGGAAGGCCGCTTCCAGCAGCCGATTGAATTATTATCGGAGATGTCCGATATTAATTATCTAATTACAAATATATTCCATTCTTGGGCTCAATCGATCCAAGTTTGTGAGGAAATCGGTCATTCTGAATATTTACCACACTTGATCATCAAACATATAATGATGATTTACCATGTGTGAGGAGTCCAAGGTTGAAAATATCGGATCCAAAAACACAGATCCATAAAATCGATGATTTTCGCCTAAAATTTATGGGTTTCTCGCTAGGAGTTTTAAAATATTTTGCCAAATCATAGCTCAATCAATAAACTTGGGCTCAATCGATCCATTTTTAGAGAAAAATCGGATCATTTTGAAATATTTACCAAATAGACTGGACCCTGTTACCTTGAGGACTTAACCAATAAGGTTTAGAGGAGAGCAAATATACAGTTATTATCTGAAGAGTATCATTTAAGTTGCATGATGGTACAGGTTTTACACACAGCATATTGTAACATTTTGACCCCTGTAAAAACCGACGCAATATTGTGTTTCAGAAAATATGAAAATATTGTTTAGTAGCCAGACACAGAATAGCTAAATTTGATATGATGACGGAATAAATTCGTAATCAAGCTTAGTATTTCGCACACTGACGGGATTTAATACAAATTCCATATTCATTTATACAGGGAAAGCAGATTTTCCTCCCAAATGTATTCAAAACAATGGTAAAACGTCAACTTATGTATTCTAGTAAAAATGAAATTTGCAAAATTACAAATCTATTCAAATAAAGGTTTAATTTTTGTTTCAGAGACAAACGAAGTGTACATTACAGACAAAAAACAAGATATCCAGGTCAAATAGTCTGGAATAATACTAGTAATTGTATCCAAAATAATTGGAAGTGTTTAAGCATTGCGTTTAATTGATTGTCATTTCAGCGAGAGCCTAATTCAATGGTATGAATTCAAAGCATAATATTCTCAAGTAGTATTTTAGTAGATTATCGTGACAACTCTGAGAAGCCCCAAAATGGCGAGCTTTCAAAGTTGGGCATATTAATTTAGAAAAGACATTAAAATAACTTAGTGAAATGAAATAGATCTTGATATAGAAAATCACAAAATTACTTTATTTATATTTTACATTAATAATATTGGGACAATTTTGGCACATGATACCATGATTTCACCAAGATTACTACCTCGGGTATATGATGATATTGATTATCATTTTCTGCCCCTATCTGGCTTGAGTTACATGTATTCAAGTATCAGCAAGAAGTACCAACAAACAAAATACAATAGTACATGCAGCACGCTTCTGTTTCAAATGCATGTCAAAAGCACGCCAGGGTTGCAAGAGAAATAAGACCCGGGTAAGAGGGAGAGTGCCCTTCCCGAGGCCAACACAAACTTTCTTGCGCATGCAAGGTTATAGGAAGATATGCATGGATCGTCACTTTTGAATCGATATAATTATCCATTATAAGCTAGAAAGAATTTACTGCGAATACCGAAATACAGTTTTTTTAAGAGGAGCGTGGCCTCACTGGTTAGGATGCGCTTTGATCATGTCTAGCAAAATGTCATAATGATGTCATTAATGCCATCTTGTTCATTTCCATAGACCAGAAGTGTAAAATACTGGGAAATCCCATGGGTAATTTTGCCACCTTACTCGCGCGTAATTATTTTTTCGTGATGGGGCCGACGAGGGAGAGAGAGATACAACCATTGATACCAAACATACTAAAAAGCTACAGTAAGTGAAGAGTTCAACCAAAAAGTTATACTAGGCAATATATTGACATAAGTGGCCCCTGATGACCTTTGACCTCCTCATATATTACCCAACATGTTACGACCTCTCTTGTGACATCCTCATATATTACCCCACATACGACTTCTTGCCTCAAGGTCACCGCATACAAAGTATATGAACTGGATCCATCACTGCACTAAAAATGTTACAGTAAGTTAATTTAGTGTCAAACCAAAAGGTGTAACATGAACATAAAATGGGAACCCTAAGTGAACCTATAAATGACCTTTGATTCTCCTTGATTTGTTACCCAAAGTACTACCCATTGTCTCAATGTATAAGTATCAATCAATCAATAAATCAATCAAATTTATTTGAACTTCAACATCACAGCAGGTGTGTATAACAATATCAATAAGCAAGCCAAAGCCAGAGTAAGTAAAATGATAATATAAACGTTCAGAGAAAATAAAACATTCATTATGAAAAAGTAAGATACAAAAACAAAGCAAATTTAGCAAGCAAAAGGCATAATGGTAAATGAAAGTAAGTGAGGAATTTGAAGATCGAGGTCACTGCTAAACCAGGGGCTTGAAGGCGCAGTGACCTCTTTTAAGTTCTACAATTATAATAATACAAAAAAAATAGAAACACTAAAATTTTATATTATACCAAGTAACCAAGTATGAACATGATCCTCACTGCACTAAAATGTTGCAGTAAGTTTAAAAGTGTCAACCAATATACTAAATGTTTGACACCCACACACGGACACAGCCAGAACCGGAACACAGTAACACGATCATGCGAACATAAGGTCTTCCGGATGCCATCGGACGACCTAAAAAATCGCACTTTTATCATTCTCCTTTGAGCTATAGCTTCGATTCTTAGCTTTCCTTTACTTGAAAAACTTGCCTGATTTTTTAGGCTTACTAATGTCATGTTTTTCGAACGGTGCCCTCATGCATTGATCAGGACCACTGCATAAACGTTAAAAGCTCGTTTGATTTCACCAAATTTAATAGCTTTTGCTATGAATGTTTTAAATCATGCATCGCCGAAAGTTGCTTAAAAATCGCTTTTGTTCCCTTTGTTTCCCTTTCGTATTCCTCCAATGAGTTTCACGTCTGTAACATTGGACTAATTGAGCTATCTTGATGTATTAACAGTCTCTGTCTACAGATTTACTTGCTTATATAGTAAAGACATATGGGAATATCATCAATCATCTCCTCTCCACGACATGATGTGTCATTAAAGGTATTATGTATTGAGTTTCTGACGTACGCAATGTCGACATGACACAGTCGATCACCTTGAAATTAGATTCATCAGGATTGTTCAGGTTGTATCTATAGGTAGATTTTGTCAACAAAATCAAGTTCAACATGATTTGGTTAAGACGTTTCGTCCTCCCTGTCGGAAGGCTTCATCAGTTCGCGTCGACCGGCTACTGCAAATTTGTGACATTTGGAAGCTGTGTCAGGTGTTACCTTGGTTGTTTTTGTAGCGATGTCGAAGACATGTAAGAGTATAAGTTCCTTCATCGGGATTGCTGACGTTGTCCTCCCTTTTTTTTTGCAAATCCAAATTACTTCACGGATCCATCTAGTCTATTTGTAAACAAACAATATACTCCTTTTATATATTACACAGTCTATGTCACTATTTATTTAGATACAATTGTGATAATATTGTGAGCCAATACATGTATATGTGTTCATATGTGGCACATGTAATACGCTCGTAACTGTGACACTGGTAGAAGTGTATGATATTAACATACCAGAAGAAGACGAGGAAAAATAGTTTATGAAATAAATTTCTTCACAATGTAATTTTTTTTTTTTTTAATTAAAATTGGGGGGGGTGTTCAAAATTTTAAGTTGCACGTTATGGACGAATTCAATACTCAACTGGGGCGTTTTTCCGGTTCTGCCCGTTTCCTTGCGGTTTTAATTAATTCATTGAGTTGCTGAATTAATTACTCGGATTAAAGGATTCAAAGATTGAGCGGATTAAATGAACCGCCTGAAACCGGAAAACTCCCGCCTGTTGAGTATTGATAGTCCCTTACGTATTCTCCAATATTTACTGACATAAATAGTTTTTCTGAACTTTCGTGTACTTAATATTGATCAATTTTGATATAACTCTTGTTGCTCACGTATTGCTGTAGTAAAACCTTTAAGAGCCACCTCAAACTTTTGCGATAATTTCAGAATATCGATTCAATATAAGTTCCCATTACCTACATCCTCGGTTTTCTTCTGTAATGTTGCCGTGAAAAATATCAAACATGTTTTTGATGTGTAATTCATCCGCTTCACGGTCACATTCTTTCTGGCCATTTTTGCGTCTTGCATGCAGATGGATTACCTTTCCAGTATGGTAATAGAGTAAAATTGAGAAATCTATTAAGAATTTGGATATTAGAGGAAGCTTATGGAAGCTTTGCACAACACCAACTAACCCAACAATTTCAAAAGTGACAAAGGAGTGGACGACCTCTTGACTGGATAATTGGCCTCTTAGTACTAATAGCTCTAAACTTTTGCCTCGGCAACATTTCAAGTTGCACTGAAAAGCAACGTCAGCCAATGCAACATGGCATTCTCCGCATGACTGGTTATGGATGATTCCGCACTAAAGCAACAATTTTCACTGTATTGGGTTTATTGATGCGAATACGTTAAAAATGCGAAGAACCTAGTTGGGCTTCTTATGCATTTCCGTTTGAACAAACTACACCACAGGTTTGAATATAGGGTATAGTTACACTTTTTATAATTGTTTAGATTACTATTTACGAAATGGCCTACATAGGAGTAGCTTGGAATTCTTTGGGCCCCGAAGTGCACGAACAGTCTTCTTCGTATACAATTACAAATGAAGAGCGCCGCTCATTACTCTCATTACTGATGGTGACGTCATATTTGTGATACAGCTTGGGGAGATTTGTGAAATTCTGATTTATGTGTGTTCAATGACTTCAGACCTCAGGTGGTCATAATTATATCGCAACTGATAATGGGAAAATCCGATATGGTCTCGGCTATTGGAGCTGAAACGAACATTAAATTAAATAATACTTTCCCGTTTGTTGACATTTGGTGTTGTTTTTGTGTTAGTAACGTTGCGCCATGAGTCATCCCTGGGAAATTGAGGGTTTAAAAAGTACTCCCTAAATAATCGTAAGATTATGCGCGATATAATGTGACGAGTGAGATGTACTATCTGTCTCGGTATTACTTAGATCAGTCCTGACCCCACAGGTCAATCATTGCAGGTGACATTTACTGTTAATAAGGTGATAGCAAATATGCATGGCATTTTCAGGCAGTAGAGACCAAGTTTGAATTGGGAAATGCAATGGGAGTATTTGATTGCTGTCTATTAATATGCGCGGAACCGTGTTTGTCTGACCCGTACAATGTACACACAGTTCGGTTGTGTGTATATTGGTCAACGCGTGAATTTGAACTTCGGTCAGGCCAGCAATGTACTACACATGCGCGACTTGCCGTCGGTGACTAGCGGCGGTGACTTGTCACTAAGAATCTTCTACCCGGCATCAATAGAGAGGTTGTTTTGTGAAGTGCTAAACCCAGACAACTTCGTTGTGTGATATTTAATACGCAATATAAAATAAGATACCTTTCACAGGGAATTGCCCCTTTTGAAAGCTTAAAAATACAATCTAATCCATTGAAATTGATTTTTGGACAACAATTGGAGCTTCCGTTCAAATGTTTGGTAAAAAATTGTAACTTTCGTACATTAAAGTTGTTATGATATTTATTATGATTTTATGTGTTCTCAAGTTGCGATATTAATTTTTCCACTTTAATAATTCATATCTCAAAAATTAAATCAGCTTTCGATCGTCTTAGTCCACAATATTTGTGGAAATTTATTGGCTCATTTTCTAATTGATAATAACACGTAAAAGAACCATTTCAAAAATACTAAAACTTACAAAACAGTATTTCCTAGAATAAATTGTTTATACTCCAAAGGAATTTTTAACGACTGTTATCGTTGTGTCAAGGACTTCTAAAAAATTAGAGCGATGGGAATGACGAGTAAAATTAAAACATACTAATTGGACTGTGCATTGGATCAGAATATTTCCACTAGCTCTATGGGAACTGCATTTAATGGGGGTCATTGGTCAAGAAAGGGAAACAATATTTTGCCAACTATTAAATGAAGACCGTGGCAACAACTCATATGTAAAACTTGTTATTTTTTTCAATTCAACCTGTTCCGATTCTGTGGGCCTGACCCACATGTGATTTACATGCTGTCAAAATTGAAGTGACAAAACAAATGGTGTCTATAGCTTGTTTATCAGTAACATTCCGAGGTGAGCTTTCATGAAAGCTTAGTGCACTTGGGGGATATGGATAACGGTAATATCGAGGCACCTAATGTGGGGAATTACCGCATAAAACGTCGACCTGTGGTATTATTAGTCTAATATAGAAAATTACGGTTCGATATTATTGGTGAATTAGTCATAAACAGCGTCCTAACCAATGTTAAACTTTACACACCAGATATATGATATAATGGTCGTAAACGCGTTATGAATTAAATAATGTTCCCTGAGGAAAAATGACATAAAAATATCAACCAAGAAAATAAACATTCTAGTTATTCTATTAAAGAGTAAGTGTACGAATGGCATATATTTAAGCATAAGGAATCACTCTACTTGAAAACAAATAGTTGATGTCTTATACATTACTCAGAATTTGCTGCTGGGTCAAATTTTCGAAAATCGTTTACAGAGCGGACAAAATCCGCCCCCATTTTTGGTGTGAAACTTATTAGGGTATAGCAAATAATTTTAGCCGAGGATCCACCTCCAAATGGTCGTAACCATGGTAACGCGAAGAAATCCAAAATGGCCGCCGTGACGTTACAGATGCTTACACAACATTTTTGAAAAAATGTAGAGCGTTTAGAGTACTGATGCATTCCAACTGCATCTTTTTTGGGAATGGATTGTTACTGCAGCAGAATTTGTATCCCACCATGCATCCTTGGCACAAATCTTGCCATTTGAAATATAGCAATGCAAGTTGATAAGGGCACAAGCAAAGATGAGGGATGTTCCTGCCAATGAGGAGTCTGACCGAGAATCCAGTAAGCGCCAGCAGGAAACATAGCAAAATGCATCTCAGTAGCGCAACCAGCGGGGGTCGGGGGGGGCAGACTGCCCCCGGACCAAAACTAAAATGGGGAGGAGAAGAAACAAAAACTAAAAAAATGGGGACGAGAAGAAGCGTGGAGAAGGGGAAAATATTGGTCTACCGCCGAGCCGAAGCGAGCCGGAAAAAAAATGGGAAAATTCTTGCCCCCACCCCCCCCGGAGGCTCAGGTATGGTTACACGCCTGCTTCTGTGACCAAGGACTTGAGGGGAAGGAAGAAAGTTTTTAACATATGATGTGATACCAATTCGGGTATGATCACAGAGCTTAAAGACACACAGCTTCTTGCTCGAATTGTTGGAGGAGATTGATGCACTGGAAGCAAAGTACCATGATACTGAACGGTCTTAACCTGAAAGGTCAGGACAGGCGTGAGTCACAGGCTTGCCTCACAATAAGACAGAACCATGATGTAAATAAAGAAGAAAAAGCTTCTGATCAGCTGAAGAAAAACAAGACATATACAGGATCGTGAGACGCCGCCTCCCTGTACAATTGGTCTCAATATTCATGGACTGACAAGAAGCAAGAAAATCATCCAAAATTGTATCAATGGGTATAAGCATTTCATATGACAGAGTTATGGACTTGAGAGACAGTGTGCCACTTCTGTCTGTGAGAGATTTGAAGACGATGACGTTGTGTGCCCTCCTTCGTTTCGGAAGGGTTGTTTACTGTTTGTTTGCCTTACGACAATCCTAGACATAACCCAAGTTCAACCACTTCACATGACTCCTTTCATGGCACTGGAATTAGCCTCTTCAGTTTCCAACACAAACTGACCCAGGGAGAACAGACCACCTATCATGATACCACCTGCTGGTGCACACAGCAGTCTCTCTCTCCCGGATAATATGCTTTTTTTGTACCTGCTGGATGCTTGGACAACTTCTGCAATTGAAGTACCGAAAGTAAGCACCGAAACAACAGAGGCTTGCTTAAAAAATGATGCAACATCGTCCAAGAAGGGCTGGGTCGAGCATGCACGAGCACTTTTGGAGGAGGAGGTGTCACCAACGAAGATGTTATTGTGTGGGCTGGCCCTATCACCAATCGAATCACAACCCACTGATAGAAGACCCTCTAGCTTTGTGTTCACTTTGCCTATGTTCTACAGAGACGTCTTCCACGGCTGCTATGATAAAACATGGCATGGATGTCCAGAGACAAGCGACTGATATCTCAAACCAGACAAAATTCCAGTCCATTTAATTTGACAGCCCTATTTGCGCGCCCCAAAACACGCAAATGTTTGTACAATGGAGATGGCTGACTCACATGGGGGAAAAAGTGCATGTGTTCTGTTCGGTGGGTTACATACAAGAGATGCACTCTGGAACACAAGTGGAGGTATTTTGGACGGCTCTGGCTGGACTACCGCCCTTACAGAGGCAGCTGTGCTCCACAGGCATGGCCGACTCATTTCTGAAGGTGTCACATTCTCACTCGACAGGAAATGCTCACAAATCACCCTCCTTACTCTCAATAAGCTTCAACAGACGCTTTCCTTATCTCGGAAGGGACCCAAGTATGATCAATCTGCCGAAGCTTGGCGGAATGACAGCGGAAGAAGAGTCCTACCTTCATGTATTGGGATCTTATTCTCAATATGAAACCCTTATTCTCATTTTCATCGGGCTCACACGAGAAAAGAACGTGCACTTGTATGTAGAAGTACTGGAGCAGTTGCCACTCTGTTCTTTGCCCTGGGACCATGTGAATTAGGCAAGATGGATGCCCGTTCACGTCAGGGATATGAAGGGGTTTGCATGACCCTATCAAAGAAGAGTTTGAGAAGCAAGTTCACTGGGTCCTTCCAAAACCAGCAATAAGATTTTCCAGTATCCCATTTGACCAAGCACACGAAAAAGGAAAATGCTAAAGTCAAGGGCATGGTGGTTGCATTGGACGACGGAATCCTGTTGAACGTTAGACGGGGGTGGTTTTGGAGTTAGCAGGTCCGGAGTTGGCCAGATGCAAGCTGAGTTTGAGGAAGAATTATTTCCTAAGGATGACCAAACAATTTTTGGAACCAAGAGAGGCCTTGCACCAACAAAAGACATTAGAAAGAAAGGTAAAACACTCTCTATGACCCTCCAAACCGAATGGGCAATCCCTTCCTGATGATTTTGAGGTAGTGGCACGAGACAGTCGCAGTCTGCACATATCTGCATTACGTACAGGAAGACACAGGCAGCAAGCAGTTATCAGGAGTATGGTTCAGACCTGTACTTGAAGACCGCGGCAAGTGATTCATGACCATCCCAGAAAAATTCGTGGCCATCTCAAAAAACCGAACATTGTTGAACTTTTGGCCAGTTAGACATTGCCATGCAAGTCGTGAGGGGCGAAGGAATTCTTTGCTCATGAGATACAGTCATTTCACCTTCCCTCTCAGACTTGGTAAACTTCATTGCCAAATGAAAAAGGTCTGATCTTACGTAAATGTATTGAGAGCAAGACCGGCAGCCTGATCAACCATTGCCTATGACTGTATTGTCCTGGATGGTGCTGAATTGTGCACTGTCTACCAACTTCTGCAGTCAGCACATTCATTGATTATGCAGAACAAGATCTTCATTCCTTAAATGGTGAAGCATTAAAGAATGCCAAAAGTGGATGTCGTGTGGGACACATATATTCAAGACAGTTTGAAGGAATCAACTCGGGAGAAAAGAGGAAAGGGCTCCGCAGAAAGGTTGTCCCCACAAATAAGCTTCCAGTAATATGGAGTGGGACTTCCTCCGCGATACAAAAAAAGCAGGAGCTATTTGCCTTTCTGGCGTCCAGGGTGCACCGTAGGCATTCCATCAGGAAAAATATGTGCACATCACATCAGGTAGATTCGTAGCATCCACAGGCGCCATAAACACTCATGGAGAACTTGCAACCATGAGAAGCCGCTACGAGCGTAGTAGTGCACTTGTGGAAGACTGCAGGCAGTACGAAGGCATTAAAGTTACCGCCACTGCTGATACAGAGTAGAGTCATACGTGTGGAGTAGATTTTATGATTCTTATGATCACTCAACGTTGGTAGACATATGGGTTGCTTTTGGCATGGGTAGAATTACAGATTACGCATCATGCCTATGTAACAAGCCTTGAAGAGCCAAGATCGCGAGCTTTACCAGCATTTCATGCCCTTACGGGCTGCGATAGAAATCAGCATTACAAGGGTAAAGGCAAAAAGTCTACTTGGCAGGCCATGGAAAGCCTATGAGACATTACTGAACATTTGTGCATCTGGGCTAGTCATCCCTTGAGCCAGCTTTGTAAAGACCTCTCATCACTTCCAGAACGATTGCGAAGATTAGAGACAACCCATCGTATTGACATAGATCAAGTCCCGAGCTCTGTCAATGAAGCGGACAAGAGCTGTTCTGCCAAAAAAAGCGATTCAATGGACAGAATACCACAAACACAAGATGCTCTTCTTCAACATGCCGGCGAGCAGTGTACCAAGCTGGAATCGGGAACCAGCCCACAAAACCACAGCAAGGAGATTCCTTCTCCACAGACATTTGCTTGGAACAAGTTCAGGTGTTGGGTGCTTAGTTTGGAATCAATAACAGAAGTTTCCAGATCATGCAGAGAGCTAATCAAATGTGTGTTTTTGGAGGAAGACTGTCGCAACATTGAAATGTGGCGGGGCCAATCTTAACTGACTCAAAACGTTTGTGTTGCCCGTGTACTAAATAGAAGCAAACCAGTTAAGAACATAAAGATGGATAGATAACCAAGAATGACTGGTACACTAACACTGAGCAAAAGGAATTCTATGATCACTACAGAATGACCAAGGTTATTGTCCATATGACATATGTGATTTTTTGGCCAAAGCTGATATTGAGATTATTATTATATTAATATCATATTTTGCACCATTGGCCGCAATTTTGGCCCGCCATCTTTTGTTGACGAAGATAATAGTAGAGAAATGTTGTCTTAGGATTGCCATGACATTTGGCATGTCCAAACACCTAATATTAGACACCAAAAACACCCCATTCAATTAATGTATACCAAAGTTATCAATTCTGCCCCCCCCACACGGACCAACAGCCCCCTCCCCCCCCCGGAGGGCTTCGTACATATTTGGAGATGGATCCTCGGATAGAATTTATAAATAGGTATCGGGAGGTTTGTTGCACAAATTTGGTGATTCTGTCCACGTGTAAAAGATTATAATTCCGCGCTAGCACCCTACTATGTAACCAATAATTTTACACCTGAAATGCGGTTTAGGCAGAGTTTAACATAGTAAATACATATCATGATTACCTTATTACAATAGACATATTTAAGATATTGATCTGACACCGTACAAGATAGATGAATATTTTTGTCTGTCTATTTTAGCCGTATCGGAATAATACACATTTTAAACCTTCAAATAATGTTTTCCAGTCCAGTAGAAGTGATTGTGCTACGAATTCGTTTCATAGTTTGATAATTTTTATATGCCTATGTAAAAATAACACAATCTAATTCTTCGAATCCAATTATTTACCTTGGTCTGCAGGGCGCTGACACCGAATCTGAGCAAAGTGTGACCCATTTTAATTTTAGAGCAGAATGGGTCACAATTTAGTCAGACCTCATGTCGTCTGCTCCTGTGGGCGCGAATTTGAGTAAAAAACAGTGCAAATATGGATTTCAACTAATGGAACTGAACAATTTCGTCAATATATAGTAGGCTGTCTATTAACGAAGTGGTCTTTGACAATACGCTCTCGACTTTTTAAAGTTATTTTTGTAAAAGTAGAAACGAAAATTTCAAATCACCTTTTAGTTTGTGAAAATGGTTAGGCAAAGCGACGTATGTTTGCCGTCTGTACAAATTAAAGAAACATTCCTGGAAATTCTTTAATTTAAGGGAGCGGTCATTATGGGGTTTTAGAAACATGAACTTTGCGATTATGTACTAACTGTTCCCGGACGATGACATGTCTGTGTCATCTTACCGTAGTTATTAATTAATATTGAGAAGTTGGCCATTGGTAGCATATTTCTTGTTTGATATTGTTTACAGATTTACACTTGCCGGCACCAACACATGATTCCATGAAGGTTCGCCAAAACTGGATTCTGCAAAGCTTTGTTTGAGAGAGGCGGCAGCTGGATTCTGTCTCTTTTGAAGTTCGTTTAAGAGGTTATGAGTAGGTGACATCGGTCTTAATAGGATGGATGAGGATTCTTATGGATGTCGTCAAATGAATATAATGAACGAGTCCTGAGGATGAGCCTGTGGGTACACCTGCATTCGATTCAACTTCGAGCGGTCGTTGCAGGCAGTCACTTACATATCTGTAACAGTTAAAGATTAGTTTGCAAATCAGTGTCGGGTTAGACTTCACATCCATCCGAGAATCCATAGCTAAGATACGGTAATTAAATTAAAGTACAATAGGGTGAATGTAATACACGTATGGAATAAACAGTAACTTGAGTTTATTAAGACACCCAATTTTATACTGTTTTTGATATACAATATCGATGTGGGTTTTTCCAGGTTAAGGCACTCATCAATTCGCACACACCCAAATTTGAGTAGCTTTAACTCTTTCAAGTATGGTGTTATTTAAAGTGATTGTTTAAGTTTTCTCTGTGTTTTTGAATGTCA
>JAMKCH010028780.1:0-69607 GCA_023653785.1 Ophioderma brevispina | reverse complement strand
TATCTTAATGACATACTAAAGGGTGCACATTTGCCTTTGCGGTTTTGTGTTTAATATTATCATAAATCCAAAATGGCTGCCATACTATTATAGAATCTCTATTTCGGCACTATCAGGAGGATTTTCACCATTTTAGGTATACATTAGTGTTTTTTGGGAAAAGGATTGGTAAAATAAATCTTTTACAACCCTTTTCAAATTTTGTTTACATTTTTCATAATTAAAAAATGGCCACCATACGTATTATGGAAAGTGCCATAAATAGCTATATCTCATTCTAATGTGGAGTTTTCAGATATAAGACTAACTGTAGGTTTTGGGAAACAATAAGCAAACTCATATTTGCACCCATTTATTATTGCTACAATTTGGGCCAAGGAAATCCATATGCTGCATGAAAAGTTGATCAATTCTTCCACACGTTTGTGTACTCCAGGTTCCAATTTTGTCACTATTAAAATTACCTTTCTATCTTATTGTGCATAATATATATTGGCAACCTTTGGGCTTTTGGTGTCCTAAATTAATCATTGTTTCTGATTGCACAGTACATGGCTGTAATTCGTTTCTCAATTCAAATAGACTTTCCTTTTATTAAAAAATGACACAAATTAAATAATTTCTTCTCACAATTAAACTTGTTTCGAGTGAAGCAAGTTGGTAACATTTTTTACATGGTTTCAAACTAAATTTACCCTAGTTACTTTGCTATTTTGATTCAAAGCCAAGGAATTATTGTTACCAAATACTTTCAATACATGTACATTTAATACAATAAATTCACCTTTTTTTTCTTTTCTCTTGCATGTCATATTTTGGATTTTGGAAAAGTTGACACCGTAACCAATTTCCCATTGCATCCATTGTACTAATGGTTCATCGCAAATGCAGAAATACTCCAACTATCTGATAGCAATATAATGATATGATATGGAGCAGGCATTGGTTTAAACAATTAGAGGGCCAATGACATTAGCTGAATGTTCATGAGTAACCACCAGGGTAACATTATTACAGGTGCCTTTGTAACAAACGTTACAAATCTCAGATCAGTTTATCAATTTATTAGCATATGAACCTCCTAGTATTCCAGGGTTTCTCAATTATATTCGCTGAATGGCCAGAAATACCTAACATATTTGAAAGTTCCGACAGAGGGCCAAATACAACCTGAATTTTTTAGTTTCCTCCCCTTGATATTTTAGAGGCAATTCAAGAGCCAAAAATCAATGGTTGGCGTGCCGGATTTGGCTCGCGTGCCGCTATTTGAGAACCCCTTATGTAGACCTTCAGAAAAGCATGTTATTAATTAACACTTCAATGCTCTATTAGCCTTTAATATGTACCTCAATCATCAACAAAGACAATGTTGTTTGTGGTAAGTTTTGTTACATGTTGGACACCAAGGTTTTAAACCAATTCACATTTCTTAAATTGTAAGAATTACATTCTGTAAAATTGTTCTGTTAATTTGGTAAATTTGGAGCATATTGGCAAGTAGCATAACAGCACTTGGGTATTTTTTACATGCTAGGAGTTTGAAAAATTGTTGGACACCAATGTTACGCCTTCTTAGCGTTGACTTTTTGTGAAATAGGACATAATTTTGAAGTGCACCTTCATGCATATTTTTGGTACGCACCCAATTGTCAATACAAAAACATTGGACCACATTAACGAAACTACATGGAACCTGTAGTTAAAGGGGATTTCGTTATCCCCAGCCTCGTCCCACCCGACTTACACTAAAAAAAGTTGCGATTTTAATATCTGAACCGTTAACATATAACCATGTGTACGCTAATCTTACGTGAAAATTCGGCCGTATCTGTAAGCATCACAATTTTTGTATTTTCTGTCTGTAAAATGGACAAAAATTAAGCCACAGTGGCCTATGGACCGTGGAAACAAGCATTTTTGCTCATAACCCAAAATCGCAGGTCTTGGGGATCACTAAAAAGTTGTGAAATAGCTTTCTCAATATATGATTGAACAATGAATTCAACAAATGCTGTAATCATGAAGTGCACCTTTAAATTGACTATTACATTTGTATTTTTTGGTAAACCACTTTATCTATTTTGAGCTATTTTGCAACTAAATTTCAAACTAAATTAGTTTGGCCTTTTTTATGAATTAATGTCTTTATATGCCCACCTATCTAATTAACCACAAGCCCATTTAAACGTCCACTTTTTCAATTGAGGTCAATTTTTAAAAAACTTAACATTTTAGTGACACACACACCTCCACACACACATACACACGCAACCACGGATTGCTAAGTGGGTCCTCCTCTAAAGCGGGCGGCCACACAAGGGGCAATGTATACCAAAATTTCATCGTTTGTTTTGAAAATGGTACCAAATTGTTTTTCTTACTGTAGAGAAGCCTGAAATTACAGTTCGCACTGTCTATGAAACGTTTTTGATATTAAGGGCATTTGGTGATCCACAGCCTTGCCCCCCCCCCCCCCGACATACCGAAAAAAGTTGAGATTTTCATATCATCTTGAACCGTTCCAACATTATAATCCATTGTGCCACAATCTTACGTGCATTCGGCCGTGTCTGTAGTAATTCACAGAAAATTTTGTATTTTTCTTCCGTAACAATTACAAATTAGGCAAGTGGCCTAGGGGAACCGTGGACACAGCATTTGCTCATAACACCAAACCGCAAAGTCGGGATCAGCTAAATAGTTGTGAATAAGCTTTTCTCAAGGATATCTAGTGAAGCAATTAATAAATCAGAAGGGGCTGGAATCATGAAATACACCTTTGAGGTCAACATATTGCCCTGTCACAGTCTATGGGAGATACGAGCATATCTGTAAAAGTCTCACTTTGGAGGGGAAATACATAATCTATATATATAATTTTCTTATTTATTAATGAACCAATGAATGATTAAACCAGTTCCAACAAAATCAGACCATCTATAATAGATGACACTTGACTTGTCTCGAGCCAAATTACTAAAACAATAGTTCATAAATAAAAAATTAAAAAAAAACCTTTTTAAAAACCTTATGAGCAACCGAACAGATTTTTATCCATTTTCACTACGTCTACGTGCAGGTAGACAAGGCAATGAATATTTTAATTTAATCTTTGTCCCCTGGAGATGGCCAGCGCACCATCAATGGGCTTGAAAAAAAATGTTGCGCTTTGGCCGGATTCGAACCGGCGACCCTCCTTATTTTTACTAGGCACGGTCTCTAACTCAACTGAGCTATCAAGACTGGGTTGTTAGAAGAACGATAGATATCATCTGTAGGTATCTTCCCCTCCCCCGGGGGGAGAGTCATTTCACCATAATCTCCGTATAGTTACCATTCAAGCCTACTTATGCCTTTCCATTTTCTACGCTCGGTATGCACATTACCCCTGGAAGTTTCGACGACCCCTGACTGCGCACGCAATCAGGGGCGATGATCTAGAAACACTGACTTCGGATCATTTTGGTATGCTCTTTCTACCGGGTTGACTCCACGGCGTGGAGAGCGAACACCGGGAGCCCCGTCCTGGGCGGCGCAGCGGCACGGTACAGGGGGGGGGGGAGCAGCAGGCTTTAATGGTAAGTATACGGAGATTAGGGTGATATGCCTCTCCCCCGGGGAGAGGGGAATCACCTATATCTCCTATTACGTTCCCATTCAAGCCTAACTTATGCCACAGATTGCAACTGTAGAGTCAACCCGGATATAGAGTGCTCGGGCCATAATGCAAGCGGAGCTATGGTGATTTGGTCTCGCCGGGTAAAGTTCTACTGGGAGCTGTGGGCGACTGAAGGATGTGGAGGCTTGGGCTGTGATGACGATGAAGCTGATGATAGGATCATAGCTGATCCGATCGGGGAAGAAGGCGAGCGGCGTTCCTTGTGACGGTGAGGTGATTCTCTGCCATAGACAGTAGCAAGGATATCGATTCTCTCCTGCCTGATGCTGTGGCGACAAAGAAGAGAGTCTTCTTGGTGGTGTCCGCTAAGAACGCCTGGTGAAGAGGTCTCATAAGGAGGACTGTTGAGATTCTGGAAGACTGTGCAGGTCCCATGCTGTACTAGGGGCGTTCGGGTGGCGTTGATGCAGATTCCCTTTATGAGATCACGCTGCGAGTTAGACACGGTGAGCCTCCGCCAAGTGGGTGGCTGAGAGAGTTGCTCTCCGAGGGTCCACTTGGTGATCCCTGACCAGTACCGGTACTTTTTTTTGACAAGTCTGGAATTATAAATCCTCCTTATTGTAGGTCGTCCTTGCCTCTCCAGTCATAAGGCTGCTGCTTCTGTAGGGCTGGATGCGACTAGCCAGCAGTCATGTGAACGCCTTCAGAGTCTCCATATAGGAGACCCCCCCCCCCCCCCCCGGGGCTTGACCAGGTCCTTCCTAGGAAGGTTCACAGGTTGACGTACAGCAAGCAGAGACCGAAGTCTTTGAACCACGGTTGTCGATGCCAATTCGGGCACACTAGAATCATGCGGCAGATGTTTGTCTCGGTGAGCTTGAGACATGGTACTCGGCCAACGGAGGGAGGGCGTAATTGCGACTCCGTCCTCGCTCCGTTGTTCCCCCCCCCCCCCCCCCCCCCCCCCCGCCCCCCATAGCGTCCTGGTGAAGGGCCGCTGGGTGACTGCAGCTGAAAGTGTCATCATGTAAAGTATCCCGTGAACGGTAAGGCCCTGCCGTGATATGCGGTAGTGGGGCCCCCGAGGACTTGAACCAATATCCGAGGTGGAGCCTTGGTCCCCGAGCAGATGTCGGGACATGAGGCGTTGCGCGGCTTGCGACAGGTTAAGGAACGTGGGGGTGATCCACCCATTCGATATCTTTGGGTTGAGGTGCACTCCACCGACGACCCCCGTACTCTCGAAGGTCCTGCTTCCCGGCTTGTCTTCCACGACGGGCCTCTGGCCAGGGTGTTGTCCGTCCCCCGGAAAGTGACGGCCGTCTAGGTGTCATGATGACGGAGACACCACTCTGACTGTAAGGCAAATGGTGGCGACTCCCGATCCCGCTGCTTGTTATGTAGAGACGACCACCTGTTGTCGCACCGGCTAGGATGTGACCGGTCCCTTGACCAGATGGAGAGTCTGTCTCAAAAAAGAGCGTCCAGACAAACAGCCCAGCAATCTCCAACGTGATCAATGTTATGCTTGGTCCAACTTCCTTGCCAAGTCCCCGAGAGGCCGAGTGTCTCCTACTGGGCTCCCCACCCGCTCTCAGATGCGTCCGTCCTGAGATGAAATATGAGGGTCTGAGTGAATAGTTCTCCCGGCGGAGATTATCTGGCTGAGAACCACACGCTATCTGCTCTGGAATCCTCCTTGGACATCCGGTCTCGTCGAATATTGAACCGCGATAGACGTGCCCGCTGAATTACTCGCATGCGAAGTCTGCGATGTGATACCCCCATTGTCATACTGGCTGAGAACCCAGTCGTCTATCACAAGATGCCGGTGCTTTTTGAAAGGTTTCATGAGGATCCCGGCGCACTGCGTCGTAGATGCGATGCACTCTGCGTCGGCTTGGCCACGTTCTTCCCGTAATGTGCGGACGTGCGACAATCCGAACGGGATGCACTGGAACTGATAGAACGAGCGGTCGGTATAGGAACCGAGCCACTTCCTGTGTGAAGGCGTCTCGAGAGTTTAAGTAAGCATCCTTTAGTCAATAGTGGATGCTACCGGCTCCGCTTGATCCCCTTGAGAACTGCTTGATAAGCTCTCATCTTGAAGGGGCATGGCTTGAATAACTGTCTGGCTGATTCAGGTTGAGGATCGGCGCCACTCGCCGGATTACTTTGTGAAAGAATTTAGTATTCTGCCACAGGCTCGAATTCGGAAACGTTCAGGAATAATGACCGCATGTTAAAGGTGCCGGAATTTTAAGTGGGGGCAGAATACAAATTCATCCCTTACTTTGGGGTGAGACAAAAACGTTGAGGTGGATGCTGCGGCGCGGGACGTTACCCGAAGGCTTCGCCGCTTTCTGAAGCAGCTGCTCGACCTCTTGGAGAAGGCTTGCCGTCTGTTCCCGTCCTTGGGGATCACCGGCTCTCGTGTGCGCAGAACCCATGAGTCCGAAATCACCAACCTCCACCGGTGTATCATTTTCTAGCCTTCCCCCCCCCCCCCCACCGCAGGGAGGCTCTGAGGCCATGAGGAAGTCAATTTCCTCTTCTGGGGGGATGCATAATGTGACCCCCACCCTCCTCTTGATCGACCGCCCTTGTTTGCAATCCCCGCCGTCGCTGTCCTTGCGTCGTATCCTTGCTCCCTTTTCTGGCGAGATTGCCCCTTGTTGCTCTTGGACGGCTGTTTCTTCTGACGGAGTCCCTGACTACGAAAAGGTCTGCGGTTGCTGTAGGCCGCAGCTGCGTTCTGCATTAGCCTGCAAAGGTGTTCCCGTGCAGGACGCTAGTTCCGCATAGTGTATATAGTGAACGTTGGCTGTTCTCCGCACCTTCCTGCAATCTGACAGGGTCCAGACCTCGTTCCTCAAGTGGGCGAAGGTGAGGAAGGATGCGCTCAATAGTCGCATACCTTCCCCAGAGCCAGGTTTTCCAGCCGCCCAATTCATCATCCGCCCTTTTGGTCCCGTGGTGGGTCCCTGGTGAGGACGTTCCTTCCGTTGGTTCTTCATGGTGCAGCCGTGTCGCTTTTTGCTGTTACCCCCTGAAGCTAGTTTTCTCCCAGCTCGTCAACCTCTGGTGAGGGTTCAGGCCACTGGAACGGGCTGCTCCTCCCTAGCATAACCGCTATAAGGAAGGAGCCGCCACTGTAGGCCTCTGGTATCACGGTGAACAACTCCCCTAGTTGACGGATCTTCTCCGGTGGTGGATCCTCTCTACCTCCGATACTCCGGCCTTGATGGAGCCTCTGTGAGGTCCTCTTGCTTGATCGGTTAAGTTACTGTGTTCCGAGGAGGAGCATTTGTGAGTTGGTTGAACGCCGCATACATTCATGTCCACATGGCCGTCCATGAACACCCAATCATCGGGACAAAAAAAAAAACTTGGCGGTTTCATGATCCTTGACTGGACCCAGACGTTCGTCCCATGCGGACGGCGCTGTGGTGGACTCTAACTGCGGCCCCGCTGGCTGTCGTAGGTCGGGGGCTGTCCTGAAAGTCCCGGCTTTCCACGGCACGGCTGTCCCGAGGCTGGGTCCCGAAGTCCGCGCTTGGGTCGCGGGTGATTTACTCCCGGCCGGTGTCTCGGCTATCTAGGGTTGTTGTCCGAGTAGGATTTTTATTGTTCGACAATCGTCGAATTTCAAGATCCGACGTCGACAAGTGTCGACAAAAAGTCTAAACGATTTTTACGTCACTAGGAGTTCGCCATGTTCATGTTTGGCATTTGTAAACTGACAATAATGCGACATGTATTATGTTCACTGTTCACGTGCTCACCCCCGTACTAAATGGTAGCGCCCGCCCGAGCATCGCTTGTGCTTGCCTGCTTGTGTTCGCGGGCTCTCGATGACATGATGCACAAACATTTGTATATTGTACATGCACGGCTGTACACTCGCTGTGCAATTCAACATCGCACTGCAGCAGTGGGACTTGCCCTTGATTGGGTTTTAAATCATAATTCTTTAGGAAAAATGAGTGAAGTAAGTGGTAAGACTACTTAGTGGGAATATAATCTACTCCAGCTGAAATAATGAAGTTTACTTGTACTTTCACGCACGGATGACTGTTGAAAAAGGTAATCAGATGGCGATGTAACTAGTGGATTTTTTCAGCTGATTGTTTCCAACGCATCATTTACCACTTATGCCATGTTCGAGTGAGTTCGCGCTACGTCTATAACGGGAATTTCCCCTCCTTACAACACATGCTCAGATGGTACTGGGATTTGTTTTTTGCAAAAAAAGATGGCGACACAGCCGACGCACGGCTTAAAAGATAGCTGAAAAAATAGTAGAAAATTGTGAGGAAATCGCTAAATCGGCGATTTTTAAGCTTTATATAGTAATCTTATTATAACTAGATTTTTATCGACAATAAGTCCATGCTTGTCGACAGCAGAATAAATGCATGTCGCGACAAAATTGTCTACAAATCCAAAGCCTTGTCACACCAACCCGAAAACCCTACGGCTATCCCGTCGGTCTTGGCGGTGGATTCGTAATAAATCTTGCGGCTGCGGCGCCCACGCTCAAGGAGCGCTCCTCCTTAATCCGGATGGCGTAGCTGCTATTACCACGAGGTCCGAGAACGGCTGCTGCGTAGATCAATTGGTGAATGTGGCTGCAAGAACGGCTCTTGCGGTGATCCCCCGGCGGCTTATGCGGTGACCCGCGCTTGCCAGTGTCCCCGTCGCTTGCTTTTATCCCGGCGGGCGGTTCCGGCTCCCGGAACGGCTCTTGCGATGTGGATCCCGACGGCTGCACAGCTTCCGCGAACGGCTCCTCGCGGTGATCCAGGTATTCCGAACGGTGGAGAGCGGGGTACTTCGGTGGGCGGTTCGTACTCTCCGGGGCGTGGCCTGGGTAAACTCAGGCGCTGATTGCCGCGACGGTGGCGGTGAGAATCCGGAAACCTCGGCACAAATGTGGCCGTCTTTTGACGCTGCATCCCCCCCCGGCTGCTAAGCCGGCTACCAATGTGGGGCGTCGTGGTCGGTGCGGTCCCAGCTATGTGTCCCGGCTGCAGGTGGTGCTGCGGGGTGTTTAATTGCCGTAGAAGCCACGGTCACATGACGAGCACTGTAATGCTTGGGCTTGGCCAGCGTTTCTTTCCCCCTTGGTCTCCGAGTCGGAATCCATTGTTCGTTTCTTTTTCTGGGAGCAGACAAAAAAGAGAACAATAATGCACATGTCTTAGGTTCACTGTTCAACGGCTCACCCCTACTAAATGGTAGCGCCTCGCCTAGAGCATCCGCTTGTGGCTTGCCTGCTTGTGGTTTCGGGGCTCTCCCTCGATGACATGATGCACAACATTTGTATATTGTACATGCAAAACGGCTGACGCGTCGCTGTCAATCATCAAACATCGCACATCAGCACTGGGACTTGCCCTTGATTGGGTTTTAATCATAATTTCTTTCTTAGGAAAATGAGTGAGTATGGGTTTAAACAAATAACTTATTGGGAATATAATCTACTCCAGTTGAATAATGAAGTTTACTTCACTGAACGGAGACTGGTTGAAAAAGGTTAATCATGGCGATTGTAACTAGTTGATTTTTTCAGATGAATTTTTTTCTCCACGATCATTACCAGAGCAGTATATGCCATGTCGAGTGAGTTCGGCCTACGTCAGAAGGGATTTCCCCGTCCTTAGCACACAGCGCAGTGGGAAAATGGGATTTTGTTTTGCAAAAAAAGATGGCGACACCGACACACGACTAAAAAAGATAGCTGAAAAAATATAGAAAATTGGTGAGGAAGGAAATCGCTAAATATCGGCGATGTTTAAGTTTATATAAGGTAATTTTATAACTAGATTTTTATCGACAATCAGTCCTGCTTGTCGACAGCAAGAATAAATGCATCTGTAGCGACAATATTGTTGACAAAGCCTTGTCGACAACAACCCTACGGCTATCACGTCGGTCTTGGCGGTGGGTCGTAAATATCTTTGCGGCTGCGGGCGGCCACGGCTAAAGGAGCGGCTCCTCCGGTAATCCGGCGGTAGCTGCTATTACCCCGGGTCGAGAACGGGCTGCTGCGGAGATCCAATTGGTGATTGTGGCTGCAAGAACGGCTCCTGCGGTGATCCCGGCGTTGCGTGTGACCAGTGCGCCTGCAGTGATCCCGGCGCTTGCGGGTGATCCCGGCGGCGGCCCGGGTCCCGGAACGCTCTTGCGGTGATCCCGACGGCTGCCACGGCTTCCGGAACGGCTCTCGCGGTGATCCCGGTATTCCGACGTGTGAGAGCGGGGTACTCGGTGGGCGGTGCGGTACTCGGCGGGGCTGGCCGGCGACGGTGAGCGGTAGGAATCCGGAAACCTCGGCACAAATGTGGCTTTTGCGGCTGCTATCCCGCGCTTGCTACCGGCGACAACTGGGCGTCGTGGTCGGTGCGGCCCGCTTGTGTCCCGGCTTGGACAGGTGCTTGCGGGTTATTGCCGTGAAGCACGGTCGCATGACGAGCATGTCTAGGCTTGGGCTTGGCCACGTTCTTTCCCCTTCGGTCTCTGAGTCGGAATTCATGTCTTATTTGGGAAAAGACAAAAAAGAGAACAAATATTTTTTTAAATTCCGAAATATTATGTGCAACTGTTCACGTGCTCACCCCCGTACTAAATGGTAGCGCCCGCCTAGAGCATCGTTGGTTGCCTGCTTGGTTTAGCGGGCTCTCGATGGACTGATAACAAAAAACATTGTATATTGTACATGCACGGCTGTACGCTCGCTGTTGCAATTCAACATCGCACTGCAGCACTGGGACTTTGGCCCTTGTTTGGGTTTTTAAATCATAATTCTTAGGAAAACTGAGTGAAAGTATGGTAATAATACTTGTGGGAATATAACTCTACTCCCGGTTGAATAAAGAAGTTTACTTTCACTGAACGGAGACTGGGTGAAAAAGGTAATCATGGCATGATAACTGAGTGATTTTCAGTGATTTTTTCCAACGATCATTTACCGAGGGTATGCCATGTTCGGTGAGGTCGGCTACGTCATACGGGATTTCCCCGTCCTTAGCACACACGCGCAGTGGTAAATGGATTTGTTTTGCAAAAAAGATGGCGACACCGACGCACGACTTAAAAGAGATAGCTGAAAAAAATATTAGAATTGGTGAGGAAATCGCTAAATATCGCGATGTTTAAAGCTTATATAAGGTAATTTAATAACTCGATTTTAATCGACAATCAGTCCATGCCTGTGACAGCAAGAATATATGCATGTCGCGACCAATATTGTCGGACAAAGCCTTGTCGACAACAAACCTCGGCTATCCCGTCAGTCTTGGCGGTGGTCGTAAAATATCATTTGCGGCTGCGGCGGGCCCACGGCTCAGGGAGCGGCTCCTCCGGTAAGCCGGACGGTAGCTGCTATTTACCACGGGTCCGAAGAACGGCTGCTGCAGGATCCATTGTGATGGTGGCTGCAAGAAACGGCCTCTTGCGGTGATCCCGGCGTTGCGGTGACCCCGGGCTTGCAGTGATCCCGGCGCTTGCGTGATCCGGCGGCGGTTCCGGCGCAAGGAACGGCTCTTGCGTATCCCCGACGGCTGCAACGGCTTCCGGAACGGGCTCATCGGGTGATCCGGGATTCCGACGGTGGAGAGCGGGGAGTACTCGGTGGGCGGTGCGGTACTCGGCGGGCTGGCCGGCGACGGTGAGCGGTCGGAATCGGAAACCTCGGCACAAATGCGGCTTTGACGCTGCTATCCCGGCTGCTACCGGCTACATGGGAAGTGTGGTCGGGTGCGGGCCGCTTGTGTCCCGGCTGGAAGGGCTTGCGGGGTGTTTATGACGTAGAAGCCACGGGTCGCATGACGAGCACTGTCTAGGCTTAGGCTTGGCCACGTTTTTTCCCGTGGTATCTGAGTCGGAATCCAGTCTTTCTGGGGGAAAGACAAAAAAGGAACAAAAAGTCGGTTAGGAACTTAAAGGAAACCAGAACCGTGAGATCTCTTCTAAGTACAGCAGCCTAGTATACAATTGAGTCTATCCTAGCCAAAACAACAGAGATGAACGGAATACCCGATCAATATGCAAAAAAATCCCGTGGAAACTAACTCCCATAGAAAAGCATTACTTCGGTTCGGTGTAGCTTGGAATATGGAAAGAAAAATTTGTTATATCGAACCGTCCGATGTCTAGTTCAGAACCAAATGAGGTTAGCGGTAAAAATTTTGGTCGGTACGAATTCCAAATGGCCACTGGAAAAAGTGTCCCAGCCTAAAATCCCCTTTAACCGTAAGGCTCAGCCGTGACAACGTAGTGGAGCTTCCGCAAACGGGGAAAACCGAAGAAAACACGGTTAAGTCCTAACTTCCCATAGAAAAGCACATACTTCCGGTTTCGGGTCAGTGTTGGAAATATGGAACGAAACTGGCCGTATCGCACCGCCGATGCTTTAGTCGGAGCCAAATGGGTCTATGCGGTGAAAAATTCAGCCGGTAAAAGTTCCAAAATGGCCGCTGAAAAAGGTGCCACCAATCTAAGTATTCCTGTGAACGGTAAGGCAAGTAATAACGGTAGAGGGCCCCCGGTGACGGGAAGACCAATAACCTGACCTGCAGACCAGTAGTCCACGGAGGAAGCGGTGGGGGCTCAAAAACAGCCCCGGTGCACTGAAGCAGAAGCGAAAGTCAAGTTATGAACTTTCGGCCAGATGGCCGACCAGGACTTAAGATGGCGCCGTACCGGTACATCACCGGTAGGATAGCGGGTGAAAGTTGACCGCGAAAAACAGCGAAGTTGCCGACGAAAAAGTGAGATAAATTACTCAGGAATCATCTAGCAACAGAAGCTCCCCAACACGGGCGCTAGATGGGTGTGGGACTCTCGAAGGGGTCCACCCGAGGTAGACACTTGTACACACGTGTGAACTAGCCCTCAATGTTCTGCGGAAAGTACACACTGACTCACTAATCAGACGCATTTTGCAACAATATGGGAGGGCTGAAAGCAGCGACCGAACCAGAATGATGAGAACAATGAGTAGAACACGGAGTTTTGGTAGATAGGTGAGCAAAAGCGGGATATGAAATAACTGTTGAAAATTGCAAACTTCTCAAGGCACAATTAAGAGCACCAAACATGCTTAGAGCGTAGCAAAATGAGAAGTCAGTGTTTCTAGGATCATCGCCCCGATGCGTGCGCCCGTCAGGGGTCATCGAACTTTCCAGGGGTATCGCAGGTAATTTGCTATACCGGGAGCGTAGAAAATGAAAAGGCATAAGTTCAGGACTTGAATGGGAACGTACTAGAGATGTAGGTGTAAAATAGTAACGTCTGAGGCTATCCGCTAGGAAAGCGATGGACACCTTTCAAACCCAACAACCATACGCAATGGCATTGCGCCCAACAAATGGATACTACCGGTTGGTGGATTGTTTTGTGTTACGTCGGGTATTTGTCTTGTGGGGAAAGAAGGGTTAAGCTGAAAGATAATATTGGCATAAGCAATCAGTTAGTGGTACAATCTCCATCCATGAGACCGTAGTATACATATTATTATTGCACAGAAACTATCCCTATTTGCACAAAGAGCCTAGTGGGAAATGAGCAATTGCTCATACGCAAAAACCGTAAAGTCGGGATCAGCTAAAAAGTTGTGAATAAGCTTTTCGGCAATATCTAGTGAACATGAATAAAACTGAAAGTGCTGGAATAATGTAAACACCTTAAAAAAACACCTCCACATGTAGCCTGATTACCCAAGTCAGTGGCGATCAAGTACCTTCGACAGACGTTTTTCTGAAAGGGAAACAAAACAAGACCAACTTATGGGCAATTCCACGGTAATGGAATGACGTTTGGACTCACTTTTGCCACTTTCAGAATGTGGTTATCACACATTTGAATCGGTTAGAGAAACAAATACAACTAAAAACGCTGCCAGTTACCCACTACCTTCCATTTGTACTTTAGTTTGTTTCAAAAATATTTTTTGTTTTGGAAACTATGATATGAGGCTTGTAACGGAATGACGGTAAAAAATGGACATGGGTTTACACTTCGCATAGTTTGCAGAAACCCTGTGAATTTTATGAGGCAATATTATTTGAAATGTAAAAAAACAATGTCATCTTAGAGGCTACTCTTAAATTTAAAACACAGATTTTGAAAAAACATTCTTATGTTATTAAAATACGAAACAATAAGCAGACAAGATTGGTAACGGAAGACGGAACGGAATGCCAGAATGTTCTCCATAGAACTGTAACAAATTTCTTTGAGTGACCTAAATTCAGGAGGCCAAATCTCACCACAAAGATGGTGGTACATTTTTCAGTTGAGGCATTTGTACATCGGGCTTTAATTTTTTTGAGAAAACAAAATGTTTTAATATTTTCTATTTTTTTATTTTAGGCATACCGACGGTTTGAAATACAGCAATTGCAGTAAAGGTTGCTGAATTCTGAGCATGTTTTAGAAAAATGCACTTTCAGCTTAAAGTAGGTAAAAATTATTGGTCATATGGTATTGTTTTTACTGTTTTTAAGTGATTCTGAAGTCATTGGTGGTGGTCTGTAAGAATTTTTTTTTTCACCAAGTTCGCTGATTGGTCATTCCGTTAACGATTTGGGAACGGACAAATTACACACCTTTAATTACCTGTAATTTTAACAAAAGGGATATAAGTGAAAAAAAGGCTCATTATTGTTGAGCTAGCTATTATTACTTGAATATGAACTTTGTTAGACATTCCTACCACAACTTTCGAAAATAATTTAAAAATATGGATTTTTTGTAACGGGAATGACAGAAATCCATTTCGGAGTCACTGAAGTGTAAAAGCTACTCAAAACAAAAAGAATGTTGATATCACCTTTTCAGCGCCTCATTTTCTAATACAAATAAATATGACATTATTAATACCTACTTAAAAGTCTTTATGATGAACTTCTTTTCTTCCACTTAATCACAATTTTTAACAAAATGGGGAAAAATCCATATTTTTTCTCCCGTAATGTATAAAAATTGCAATTTGAGACATATCTAAAAAAATTGGTCATAAGCGATCTTAGACACCAAAGTTTATTGTTCTGGCATGAATTTAATATTGGGTACCAGGAGAACCTTTGCTTGGAAAATTGTGCGCCCCCCCCCAAGGTGCCTACCTAAAATTCACTTTTAGCAAATACAGTTTCGTAAACGTCTCGAGCGGCAGTAATAGTAATACGCTTTCAGTAGTACTTCTGTGAATAGTACACACGACAAGTACCGAATTGTTCAATGTAAAATGCAAACAGGATGTTCTCAAACCACAGTCTCGCTCTGCTTACGCGCTAACTAAGACAAAGAGCAGCACCCAGATGGCAACTGTTGAGTACAGGTGGTCCCAAAAAGTTTGCAAGCAGATATAGTGGGGATGCAGATATCCCACTCCAAACCCCACCCCTACCCAAACCCCACGGTGTACATTCTTGACATGAACCTTTTTTGGGAACAAATTGTAGCATCGGTACAAAGTTGGTAGGACAATTATTCTACCGACAGGGTGATTAGTTCCAATAATTGTAAATTATGGCATTCATCTTTTAAAATTTGGGACCATAATCTTGGTGCCATAAGTTACAAATGTCTGTGGAGTTTCCAATGCCATTTAAGGTTGAGATTTTTGAAGGATGTATATTTCCTAAAAGAAAACAAATTTTCTTTTGACAGACATAGATTCTCGAGAGTCTGTAGAATAATTGTCTTACAATTTGTAACAGAATAATAAAACCGATGCTACAATTTGTTCCCAAAAAAAGTTTCATGTCAACATGTACACCAGGCTGCAAAGATTTGGGAGCCCAATGTAGACACAACAAGGGTAAGTTCTACTGAAAATTTCATAATGTGACTTTTAAATCGGAAAAAATGGTGCATCCACAGTGATGCAGAAGCTCTCAAGAATTGCCGACAAGATAACAGTTATTGCAAATACTGAATATTTAAGCACTTTGCAGCTGTAAAGGTAGAGCAGAAGCTGTCTGTGTTCTTGGATAAATGGCAACTTTCACTACACACACAACTCGTCATGGACTAGATTAGTTATGGCCCATTATGATTAGGGCCACTTTTTGAATTTTGTCTTTCCTTCCTAGGCATGTTCAAATTATGGGATCAGAGTATCATTATTGTGGTTTTTCCATTCATCCCTATGGGCTCTACACTCCCCATAGCTTAACCAACTGCTACCTGTCACAAGTTTATGGTGTTGTGAATATCTAAAACTGCCTAAGTGCCATTTGGTGTCAACTGGAAATTCTTAAAACACCCTACCTTCTCAATTATTTCCCTATTCGCTACTTTATGTTTGTTGGAGAATAAGTCTCACTTTGTATTAAGATCAAAATTAAGGAAATAGCTGTCTTGTATAAGTATGACATGCACGCAAATGCAGTGTGTGGATGTGACATGGTCCGTTCCACTTATTACACAATTTAAAAGTGGTTCTTTAAAAACAAACATCAATACTTTCTTCTCAACAAAAAATTTGTTATGAAAAATATGTCACTAAGATATTGGACTAAAACATTGTTGTTATTGCTCACTCTAATTTTGTTTACAGCAAATGGATGTGGAGACACTCATTGTCCGTTCACTTATTTGGGCACATCCACCATATTTTAAGTGTTAGAATTTGGCGTGTAAACAAGAATGAAATATTCAATGAATATAATTTGGAAATACCCGTGAAGAGCTTTATAAGGGTATACCCTACACTTAGGATCATACGATCTTTTATGGGCTGGGCCAATCATTTTAATTTGTGGACCCGGTCACTTGTGACATTAGCACATTAGTCACATCCAAAACAAATTTCTTTCACTGCTCAAATATAAATATCATTATCATTAGTGTACCCATTTTTAGTTATTTTGGTAGAGCTATTTGGTGTCATTAACACGCACACTGGTCTAGGTGTCCTATTATGCTCTTTAATTAATCCAGCCCACTAAAATGTGTCCGTTCACACCCCATAAACGTCACATCCATCAAAAAGTAGTGTTTGGATATAAAAAATGCCTATCGAATATAATACTAACTGTTTGATTGGCTTTTTCCACATTGTATGGGTTATATTTATAATGTCATTAATTAAGGTTGCTTGATGTATTTCGAACCATTCCATTTTTAAATTTTCATTCAACACTGTATTTAGCCTTGCTCAGTATGCATGGGCTTATTTGAACATAATTGGAAGCAAAGAGGCCAGAAAACACTTTTAAATTAAAAATGTAGATAGGTTCATGTCAAAAAATTCAGGTTGAAAGAATAAACATTCTCAGATTAAACAACTACTATAAAAATGCAATGTAGTTCACAAGAAAGAAATGTCAAATCCACCCTAACACTAGCCAATATAATGCTGATTCCCAATAAGTGTTTTTAATATTTACTGTGTTGTAGAACCTATTAAAATGTTAAACTTTAAGCATTCTTGCGTTGAAAACACTTTTATTCAACATCATTAGTGGTCCGTTCACCGTTGTGGTAATGTCACATCCACTTGTTAACAAATATTGATATCAAATATCTATTTATCCTGGCCAGCTGGCATTATTGTCCCTATTACCCTAACAATTATCGAGCCACGTTGATTATGTGCAGAGTTGAAAGTAAGTAGTAAACGATTAGTAGATGCAATTTCCATTTTTGGTCACAAAATACACCCTGAATTTGCCATATCTGTGAAATAACATCAAAATTTATTCAAATTGTCCTAGAGGAAGCCGGGCATAACTTTCGGTTGCCCAATGTCCATTGTCATTATTATGGACAAGTCAATGTACTTAGGCCAAAAAAAAAAAAAAACATGGTGTCCAAAGCTGACGGCGCGCGCTTTGTAAATCTCGCCGAAAATTGAAAAAAAGTTATGCGGAACTTTAAAAAAGGTGGACCTTTTTTCAAAAAAAAAAAGTCATGAACTCCGAATTTTTGTTTTGTGAAGAAAAACTGAAATTGTGAAAATGCACGATTCCCGCAATCTGCGACTGCGGCGGTGTGAAATGACTATTTTTACGTTGACGGGAGTGCAGACGATACGTACTGGGCCCACCAGATGTGCGAAGTGGAATGAAAGTGAAAACACTCCACCACCAAATAAATGGCAATATATTCGGTAAGTGTGCAGGCTCGAAACGGGTGGCAACTGGCACTAAGAGGCTGTTTAGCGTCGCATATCGCAACAAACCAAATTGATGCCCCCCATGCATTAAATTAATATTAAAGTTTTATCGATTGTGCAACCATTGATAATACGATCCTGCAAAATTTGCCGACTTCAGTTCAAAATCTGCGCATTCACACAGGTTTATTTACGTGTATTTCAATTCGGCACTTTATTTACTGGTGTGTGGGTCATAGGTCAATTGCAAAGTCGAGTACTCTACAGTGCTCGAAAGTAACGCTGGGATACATGTTAAAGTGCATCTGCAAATAATAAAACCAAATGGATTTTTACAAAACTGATAAGACAAAACTCTTAAAGAGATTGCATGAAATCTTGGTTGGGGGAAATCCATGTGGGGATCTGCGGCAGAATCGGATGTTGATAACTGCCTGAAGCAAGAATCGATACATGGTGGATGTACAACTCGGGTGGAAGTTGGCGATCAGTGGGTGCATGCACATTGATATTTTTTGCAAGGACACAAAGAGTTGAAATAAAAAAAAAAAAAAAAAAAAAAAAACAAAAAAAAACCGCCATTACCGCATTACTTTTCCAGCCACTCATCAGCTTTGCGACAAACTATTTTTTTTTTGGCCTTATTCAATTTGTTAATTTGAATTCATTTTCAACAAAAGTACCCAAAATTAAAACCAACTTGACTTTTATTGAGCGGGCGTGAAAATTAAGCTAGCAGAGGTGGTATTTTTTATGAAAACATGTAGCCTTAGCAAGAAGAAACCGAGTGTTAAACAATTTTACTCACTTGAAAAATTAACCCTCAGTTGACAAGTTGGGCCCTAATTGTGAAACGGGCTATGATAACAGCAGCCATAAAAAAAGTGGACACCCCTCCAGTAACTGCTTAAAAGTGAACAAAGAGGGATGATTGAATACATAGAGAACTGAAACTTTGTTTTATTGATCAAGTTTTCAAGAAAAAACTTTTTTTATTTTTTTTCACAAAAAATAATGAAAAATTGCCACAGCGGCAAACGTTGCTTGCGCTTCCACAGGGAAAACTAAGTAAGAATACAAATTCCCTTGCACTGCTTGGCCTACGCAAAGTACGGCTAGTATAAATTAGGGTTCATTCATAGTCTTTTGGGTATGAATGCTGTTTATGCCCGAGGATATAAACAATGTTCATACCCAAACTACTATGAATGAACCTGTTCATGTTTAACCGTACGTTTGAACTATTACTTTTAAAAAATAAATCATTATATTTACATATCAAAATTCAGTCTAAATTGCATGATTTTTGACCACTTTACGGTGTTCGTCTCGGCCCAGCCAGGTATAAGCGTTTATTTACACATGCGTCACGTGACGGTTAGTGACCAATGGCAAGCGCGTCGACGAGGATACATACGGGGTATATGAACGGTACATCATTTATTCATTGTATTCCAATCTGTTTGCACTACAATGTGTTTTTTTGTCAAAGAGCTTTAAAGGATGAATTTAATTTGACCTATTTGAAAAAAAAGAAAAAAAAAAAATATGGTCATAATAGTTTAAAAATAATCGCATAGCCAGGCATGGGCCTAGTCCTGCTAGCACGACTGGAAGTTCTGTCTTTCAAAATATGTCATTTCATTGATAAGTATCTAAGGTCCTGCAACGGAAGAAGTATAAGTTTTACTTCAGAATTAAGATGGACTTTCAAGACCAATCAGGCTATAACTTACAGGCTTTCTCCACTTTTGATAAGAAGTATCGTTCAAACGTTTATCATGCTTAATTGTTGAAAGTCTTAGACAAAATTGTCCAGGTAATTTTTACTCAATTTCGGGGTACTCCAAATTTTATACGGAGCCTAAGGGTCCAAAACATCAAACTCTACGGTGGTTTTTTGAAAACCACTGTAAGTTGATGCAGGTTTGGGTCAAACAGGGGTAACCGGGTTCAAGGTATTAGGCATATACTTCCAGTCGTAGGGGAGCGATTTGCGTGTGGGGAAGTATGCGTACATTTGCTCTTGGGTCCCAATTTTCGGTTTCGCGCAAGACAATCGTCACTGCGACTGGAAGTATACCACGGGCCTTGCTTTTTTGCACACCGCGTGACCCTTTACATGTGCTTCGGAAAGTAACGATGGATAATGGTTAAAGTTGATCTGCACTATAAACAAATGATCTTCCACAAAACTGATAAGAACAAAACTCTTAAAGATATTGCATGAAATCTTTTTTGGGGGAATCCATGTGTTGATCTGAGGCAGGAATCGCTGATTTTGATACTGCCATTACTGCAGAATTCGATACCATGGGGTGTACAAGCACGGGTGAAAGTTGGCGATCAGTGGGTGCATGCACTTGATATTTTAATTGCGAGCACAAGAGTTGAAATTAAAAAAAAAAAAAAAAAAAACCGCCTACCCGCATTACTTTCAGCCCTCCATCGCTTTGAGACAAACTATTTTTTTTTGGGCCTTAGCTTTGTATTTGAATTCATTTGTCAACAAATTAACCAAATTAAACAACTTGAATTTTATTTTTTGAGAGGGTCACCATTAAGCTAGCCAGAGGTATTTTTATGAACACATTAGCCTTGGCAAGAGAAAACGATAGTAAACAACTTTACTCCACTTTGAAAAATTACCCTCAGTTGACAAAAGTGGCGCCTACAAAAATTGTGTAAAGACGGGCCCTATGATACCAGCAGCCATAAAAACTCGTGACACCCCCTCCCAAGTAACTGCTTACAATGACAGAAGGGATGATTATACATAAGAGGCAACTGAATTGGTTTTTATTACAAGTTTTCAAGAAAACAATTTTGTCACAAAATAATGAAAAAAAATTTTGGGGCCACACATGCGGCAATCTGTTGCCGCGTCCCCAGAACCTAATAAGAATCAAATATCCCCTTGCCGGCTTGTCCTAACGCAACGTCCGTCTAGTATAATTAGGGGAACGGGTATTCATTCATAGTATTTTGGTAGAATGCTTTTTTATGCCCGAGGGCATAAACAATATTCATACCCAAAATACTATGAATGAACACCATTCATGTATACCGTACTTTTAACTATTACTTAAAAATTAAATCATTATTTTAACATATCAATTCAGTCTGAAATTGCATGATTTTTGACCACTTTCGGCTTTTGTCACGGCAGCCATGCATACACGGTTATTTACACATGGTCACGTGACGGGTATTGACAAATCGCGTAAGCCGATACATACGAGGTATATGAACGGTACATCAATTCATTGATATTTCCAAATTCTGTTTTCCCCTTACCATGTGTTTTTTTTTTTGTCGAGCTTTAATGATGATATTATGACCATATTTGAACAAAAGAAAAATATGGTCATAGCTATTAACTAAATAATCGCATATGCCAGGATGGGCCTATTCCCTCTGCTACGACCTGAGGTTCATGTCTTTCAACAATATGTCATTCACTGCATGATCAGTATCTCAGGTCCTGCAACGGAAGTAACAGTTTGACTTCAGATATAAGAATATGACATTTTCAAATACCTCTAATCAGGCTATTACTTACAGGCTCTGGTCTCACTTGTGCTAAGAGTACTCTTTCAAACGTTTACATCACTTATATTTGTGACGTCCTTAAAAATCTGTCAAGTGATATGTTTCCATCAATTTCGGTACTCCAAATTTTATTCGGAGCCTAAGTCCAAAAACATCAACTCTACGGTGGTTTTTTGAAACCACTGTAAAGTTGATGCATGTTTTGGGTCAAACAGGGGTCAACCGGGGTCAAGGTATTAGGCATATACTTCCAGTCGTAGGGAGCGATTTATGCATGTGAGTATGCGTAACACTGATCTTGGGTCCATATTCGGTTTCGCGAAAGACAACGCTCACTGCGATCTGGAAGTATATCGACGGGCTTGCTTTTTCGCACCCCGTGACCCTGAACTGTGCTCTCGTATAGCGGAACAGTTGCTAATTTTTCAACATCAACAAATCTGGCATTAGTTGGGGCAACTTGACGATTCAAAGGACAATTTTATTGTTAGTTTGATTAGTGCTAATGTAAGGTAATACAGTTGGGGGAAATATATACATCAAACCACTTGGCTTGATTAGAGTCAGAGAGTTTTCAGTAAGTTTTAAGCAGCGTATTTGTAAGTTGACTTCCCAGGATGTGCACAGTGAGCCTTAGTGATGAACTTCAAAAACTAAATAGGCCGGTGATTGTAACTTGACGCCAACATAACGTCCAATGGTAAAGGTATAGGTGACAAGTTACAATTATTGGAACTATACTCTTGTCAAAGTAACAGTTACAAGATAAGAGTACTTTAAGCGTGATGCGCGTAAATGTGATAGTGCGATCCACTGCTAAGCCCCGCCCCTTCAGGGATGACGCGCGCGTACCTCTTGATAAAGGCATTTTGATAAATACTATAGGCATGGGCCATGCATGGCCAATGTGCATTACAATTGAATTGTTGATCATGAAGTTGACTGATTGTTCAGTTACACTACAGCTTTCGCTTCCGTGTTAGAAAAATTCAAGTTCCTAACGCTTAAAAGGATGAGTGAAAATAATGCACTCGATTAAACTGTATAAATTCGACATAATTGTTTATTCCACAATATGACAATAACGAACATGACGAAAGTAGAAACCAGAAGGTTATTTGAGGGCAATTCCCTGAGGCCTACGGCAGGACGTTTTGACTAAATTACAAAGCTTAAATGGGTATGTCCGTGAAGTTTGGTCCAAAAGGTGACATTTTGTTGAAAATTTTAAAGTGCCAAATCATTAAAGTGGGGATGGTATTATTGTTGCAAGGCTGAATTCAGAAAAACATTGATGGACATTATGCTTGCAAACGCCAAAATACACCTCAACATACAGGTTGACTTTTACCCTATGCTATTATGTGTGAAAACTACCTGATGCTACATTGGGGGACAATGGTGTCCCATGTTAGAGTCGGTAACTTTAAAACTGCCAAGTATATTTTTAAATAAACGGCCCTGTATAGAGGCCAACTGAAGCAAAAGACTTTCTAACCAATGGTTTTAAACTGGGCAGTATAACATTTCAAACAACTCATCATCATTTCAATATTACAAGCAGTTCATTTCCCTCTCTATGTTGCATCAGATACCGACTCTACAGGCGGACACCACAATTATCTTTAAAGATTTTTTCCTGACATAGTTCATATTCACTCAAGTATTTACCAAATAAAACCCCTATCAAAATACTCATTGGGAATTGTGTCTTTATTTAAATACATCAATCTGCAAAAGCAATGTCTTTGCTTAAAAGATACCGACACTACAAATTGGTGCCACCGGGACACCACGTTGACCACTCAATACTTCTCTTCACAAATTTTAATATCCCATCTAACACCCATTATTTGTCATTAAATTTACTTATACGCCATCTAAGGATAACACAAAGTAACATTTGTTCAAAGTAACATGTTATCCCCTAGTGTATAAGCGACTAATACCGACACTACATGCAATTTTTAAGCGGACACCACGTGTAGAGTCGTTAAATTATTTTTCCACCAGGCATCACTTCCTATTGGATGACATCTTCGTCTTGTCAAACAAGTTACAAGTGGTGGACTGTAGCTTTGAAATTTATGTATGCTCTCCATTTTCATTGTTATATAGACATTTTAAATTTAGAGATGGCATTTGAAAAGTGCAATTTCGATGTCACACATTTTTATCAAAAACAGGGCGGACAACCCATAATTATCGCATGTCACAAAGTTCATGAGTTAACGTAAGACTGTCATTGTTTGATATTTTTTGAAACCGTATATGGGTACTAATTAAAAAGATAACTGTTATGTTATTCATTTGGGACAAAAGCAAGGAAAATACATGACAATATTCCAAATTACCCCATTTTTTGAAAAACCCAACTTCATGGACAGACCCAATTAACATTTTTCTAAAAATCGTCGTTTCCTACCACCAAAGTCTTCACAATCGTACTCACATGCACTAACTTAAATTTCCACAACTTTTTTAACATGATATCTTTAGAGTTTTTTAAATATTAGTATTAATGACGTCGTAACGGAAGGACAGCAAATGGAACAGTGTTTTCATCTTAGTAACGCGTTTTTTGCCAAACTCGTGGAATTTTGTGAATCACTTTTGCGTAAACATTAGGAATGCAATCCTATGGTTTAACTCTCCTACAACACCTTCACTTGCTAAAAAGAATTGTTTCTATTATTGAAAGACAATGCATTAAGTGGATTAAGATTTGTTAACGGAAGGACGGTAACGGAATGACAAAATGTCTACTCCATATAAAGAATGCACAAGACTTCATTCTAAACCCTTACTTAAAGTTGCATTTTGTGATCTAGCACCTAATCTTTTCTTTATTACTCACAGATATCCCCGATAATGGTTTAATCCAAAATTTCAGTCAATTTTGTCAAGGTTTGGTTTGTTTTGTTTGTTTTTTCCCCGGCTTTTTGAATGTTAAAGGCCGACTCGGAGATTTCCTCATGAGGGCGCACTCATTTTTTTCAAAAAATCATGTTTTTTTGCATATACAGAATGCTTGTCCATATACTAATCACTGTGTGAAATAACTAAGCTCAAATCTCAGCCTTTCCAATATAGAAAAATCACATACAACTTTGTTATAAATTTCCCGGATCCGGAAATTTTGTTATTAACGGTATCCTATGCAACTGACTAATGCATAAATTCTTACTGCATCAAAACGAAAATCGATTTCATCTCTAACTTGGGAAATTAGCATTTTAGGTACTATCTTGTAGTTGTAGATGACTATTTTTAATTACTAACAACCAACAATTATATTTCAATCTCTGATTCAGCCTTTTAATATCCGAATGTGACGAAACTTATGTGGGTAGTGTGGATGCAAGTATGTGTCGTCAATTATTTGTTTGCAATATGAGGCACAATCTCTGCATATTTACTCTGATTGCCTCATATACGTACCAAAGATGACAAACCAGATCCCATTGCCAAATTTTGATAACTTTGGTATGTGGGTATTGTGGCTGTAAGTCATACTTATGCACTGTTTTGTCTTATTATTTGCACATATAATGAGCCCTAATGCATATTTTTATTAACAGGTGAATTCTACTACCAATTCATTTTCCCAATTTCCAAATTTTGACGAAACTTGGGGTATGTTGGTAGTGGTGGATGCGAGTAATACCCACGCGATGTTTGATCAATATTGGTGCATATTAATTAGCTATTTGCATATTATTTGTTTGCATTTGGCTCTGATTTGGCTATTTACTTTACCAAAAAGGTTGCCTTTACCAGGTCCAAATCCCAAATTGACAAAACCTGTATCAATGATCCCTAATTGTGTCTATTAATTAGCTTATTTCGGTCAAATTTGTTCCCACCAGGGGTCCTCGCAAGTTTTAACTTTGCACTATTTTAAGTAAACTTAAAGATTTCACTACTACTTTCAAATGTAATTTTGCGACATTGCTTCATTGAATCCCAAAATAGACCAGTTTAACCATCCACAAAAAACTGCACCTGCACCCATTAAAGATCTATTTAATTGTAAATATTATGGCATTAAATAATTAACAATAACACTTTTAACTAACATTATTTGACTAACACTGCAGGAGTTTGTTCACATGCAGTGTTTAGCAACACTTTCCACCAAAAATCACTGCATCAATTGCATATTGAACTCAGTTTCACCGTAGTTTATAGTTTTCGTATCAATTCCTCATAGCCTTACCATCCAATGTCAGATTCCAACATTGAAAATCAAAGCATTTGTTACAAGTTGTGAACTTAAGATGCATCGAGAGATTTCCATAACAGGTGTCCCTAAAAAAGGTGAAAAACTGTTTTTTGCACTAATGTAAAGCTTTCTATAAAAAAAGTCCCATGTGAAAGGAATTTAAACTGAGAAAGATTTCTTAAGTACAAAAATGTGAAATTTCTATTTCATATAGGAGCAATACAAAATTTCACTTATGGTTATATTGAAATTTAGCAAATTAAATTGCCTTTGGTTTTCATTTTTTAAAAAGGCATTTCCTGATAGCCCATGAAGGTAGGAATCTCATTATTGTGTTGATCTTCTGACATAGATGAACTCATAATAATCAATAATGGGTTGCTAAAATCTCTCGTTGCAAACCTTTAATTCTGACCTTGCAGTAAATGTGCTTGTTTCCGATCGTCTTTTGGGCCTTCCCCCGATTAAGCCGTAAGGTAGTATCCAATTTTGATAAATCAATGAAAGGATGTATTTTTTCATTATCGTCCCTGAAATTTCAGCTTCCAATCCAATTCTTTCCCAAGATAACAAAAAACGCTGTCTAGGTTTAATGTTACCATCAATATTAGCACAGACGAATTAGGGCGTTGCACTTTGTATTGTAAAACTGCAAGTTTGTGTTTCCACAGTAATTTGTTTGTCCGCGTATACAAGTGTCAGGCTTCCATCTCACAGTAAGAACCGTAGAAAAAAATCAGAACATGCCTCTTTAACCTTGCTGGGCCTTGAAAGTTTAAGAGTAAGAAATTCTATGCCTCGCCTTGAGATACGAAAAGTAGCCCAATTTTTGCCAAGTCTACTGCACCTTAGGGCGGGGCCACACCATGTAAAAGGAGCAAATTGGTGGCGGGTACAGTACCGAGTGACCCAACACTGACTGACCAAAAATGATCTGTACTCATCACCTACCTGGTAGAAGACCAATAATAAGATAAAGATTGCCTAGTACCCACACCCATGATTCATTATTTGTGCTCATTGGCACAACAATGCAGTAACTTCATGGATTAATAAACCCTATGATTTCTATAATGAGATGGACCTCTCAGTGCATCAAATCAGAACCTTAAGAGGATTTAACTTTGCACTTACAACAACACCTAAGCAATGTTTATTTTACTTGCCATGTAATGATTTAATATTTATGTGTAAAAGTAATTGAAGGTTCTAATTATTTTCAAATGAAAATATATATTATTGCCTGTCCGTACGCGTCCTTCTTTTACCATACTTGGTAACGGAAGGACATGTGTTTAATTAACTGTAATTATAATTAAAAAGTCCAAAAGTTTCAGTGATAGTGTCATATTGTAGACCTTCTTAAACTTGCTTTGGACACTAACTTCCTTTACAATCACACTTCATCTTTTACAAAAAAATTTAGAAAAATAGTACTTTTTTGGTAACGGAAGGACATTTCAGCAGGCCAGAATCTTAGTAGGTCCGCTGAAAAGTGGAACAAACCATGCGAAACAAGAACAAATATGATTTTATCAATTTTACTGATCTTGAGCTGTCCACTGACAATAAAATGATGTTTATTCAATAATTTGAATGTTTTATGATTCAAAACTTTATTTCATATTTAGTCACTTTTTTGGTTTAAAAACATTATTTTAAAAAAAAAAATCTTCTTGTTTTTTTTTCGACCAAAATTATCGCAAATTTCCATTCCGAGTTTAATCAATAAATATGACTTTCAGCATTGATTTTGACCACTAAAATTGCTTTGGGTCACATGCATTTAAATTTTTTTTGGTTCATTCCACTTTTTTGTGGAATTTGTCCCTTGACTTCGCTCATTATCCAGAACATGCCAGACTAAAATATACTTCCTGTCCTAAAGTTTTAAAAAAACCATCAATTTTCGATCAATCCAAAGGGCCCAATTCCTTGATTGAATTTTGGTAATGGTGTAACTCATCATATAATTCTAACAAAGGGGTTATATCTAATCTGAATGTGGTCCACAATTTTAAAAAAATAACAACAACTCCACCGTCTTTCGAAAAAAAAACCACGAATTTCTTCTTTTTGCTCGCCAGTGTAACAAGAGTTGAAAGTTCAAATTGCCTGCGCATGCTGCCAAACTGATATTGGGCCATTTTTTTCTTACACATAATTCAATTGGATGAAGCGCTGGCTTAAACCAACCAAATTGTCCGTAATAAATATATTCGATGCCAGTCCGTAGATGAAAGTGATCGAACTTCTCCAATGACTTTCCAGCCTGTATTAGGCCAAAAAAACAAAATGGTTGGTCCTCAAAGCTGACCGCGCGTTTGTAAATTCGTCCGAAAATGGAAAAAAGTTATGCTGGAAGACTTTTTTTTATTTTTTGTTTTTTCAAAAAAAAAAAGTCCATGAACTCCGAATTTTATGTTGAAAACTGAAATTTTGAAAATGCCCGATTCACGCAATCTGCGACTCTCGGCGTGGAACTGACTATTTAACGTTGACGGTGATGTGCAAATAGACGCTACTTACTGGGCACCAGCTTGTGAAGTGAAAACACTCCATCATCAAATAAAGGCAATAACTTATATTCGGTAAAGTGTTGTGCAGGCTCGAAACGGTGGAAACTGGCACTAAAGTGGCTTGTTTTAGCCGTCTCATACGCAAAACCAATGATGACTCCCCATGCATGTAAATTTACCTATTAAAGTTTAACAAATCGATGTGCAATCCATTGATATATGATTCTTTGCAAAATCTTGCCGCTTCAGTTCAAAATCGCGCATCCAACACAGTATATTTACGTGTAGTATTTCACATGCGGACACTTTATTTACACTGGTGGGCGGGTCATAGGTCAATTGCACCGTCGCGTATATTACATGTGCTTCGGAAAGTACTATTGATCTACATTTATTCTCAAAGTTAAAGTTGAATCTGCAACTATAACAAATGGATCTTCTTCCCCAAAACTGAATAAGAACGAAACTCTTAAAGATATTGCAATTGGGAATCTTGTTTTGGGGGAATCATTGTGGATCTAGGCAGGAAATCGCTGATGTTGATACTGCCATGACTGCGGAATTCGATACCATGGTGGATGTACAAACACAACCACTGGTGGAAAGTAGTTGGCGATCAGTGTGTGCATGCACTTTGGATATTTTATTGCCGAGCACAAAGATTTGAAAATTAAAAAAAAAAAAAAAATACGCAACCGCATTCTTTTCCAGCCACTCATACACTTGAGACAAAACTATTTTTTTTTTTTTGCCTTACTCTACACACCACGAGGAAGGCTTCTTGAGAGAAATAATAAATAAAAGAAAGCTTCTCTAACTCTCCTCCTCACTTTTTGGGATAAGTCAAACTTTTTTTTTTTTCAATTTTCTTATAACATTAAATGTTTTAAATCCTGAAATTTGGATGGATTATAGGCCTAATTGTCCCTTTCATGTGATTTTATTTTTAGAGACAGATCTATTTCTTGTAAAATAAAAAAAAAGCCTCACATTTTTTCTGATTTGGGCGGCGGAAGTTACGTTAAATCAGTTTTGAGAAAATAACCATATTTTAGTGTCATTTCGTAATAAAAAAAATAAACCCGCCCTCCCCCTCACTTTTCAGAGGCCACGGCTACAAACTATACGAGAGATTTTGAGGCACCCAATTAAAAAGGTCATAATAGTAATTTCATATCCACTCAATAGATTTCTTACCTTGTATTCGCTACGAAATGTCTTAAAAGAGAAGAAAAAGGGTGATTTTGACATTTGCTTATAATTCCATGGTCAAACATGGCTGAATTTTGTATTTGCTCCTATACGAAATTAGAAATTTTCACAATTTTTGTACCAAAGAATATTTTTTTTATTTTTTTTATTTTTTTTATTTTTTTTATTTTGTTTATGGAAAGCCTTACATCAGGAGGCAAAATCAATACTTTCGATTTTTTTTTGGGACACCTGATCTATGAAATCTCTTGTTGCACCTTTAAAGTTACCTAACGGTAAACAATTTGCTCGTGGCCTTGTGATTAGCTGTGATTGTCTAACTAACTTTAAGATACGCTTCTTTAAAATAAATAAATAAATAAATACATTATAATAAATCAATAAATAAATAATACATAATAAATAAATAATAAAATCAGTCAATCCATTGTCCACCAACGAAGTTGGGTGAAAAAAAAATAACATCTAATTAAAGCAATGACAGCGCATTTTTGAAGACCGCCCTCATTTTCCAAATATTTTGAGATTTTGCACAGTTTTTCTTTCGTTCTTTAGTTATTATTTAGTTAGTTAGTTATTTACATAATTTATAGTAAAGAAAAATTTCAAATTAAGGGGTTTGACGTATGATTTGTGTACGCGCAAGCCTTCTTTACCTTCAGCATTCTGTTTTGAGCCCAGTCATGGACAATGGAAGAATTTTACCTCGTTTGGGGAGCTGCGAAGGTAATCATGCGGCTAGATACGCGTATAACTGTGCGCTTGTTTGCGTTTGTTAAAATCGCTCATCTCTACGCCTGCGTCCTGCTTTGCTTGCATGCCGAATGTGGCGCGGACTTTTCTTGCCGCCCAACAAGACGCCCAATTTGAAAAAAGGGTCAAATTTCAGTGGTTTTCTTCCCGGCGTGTAATTGGAAAAAGAAGTCGGTGACCCTCATTTTTTTTTCAAAATTTTGAAGAACGACATCGGGACCCCTACCATTCAACATAATTAGAATTACAAAATTTTAATCGAGAGGTTTTTATTTTGTAGGCGATCTAAACGTCAATTGGGACTTTTTCCTAACTTGCGTGGTGCAAAAAGTGACACCATACCTTTTTTTTGTTTTGGATAAAGCTCACAACGCAGTCGGTGGACCCCCCCATTTTTTTATTCAGATTCGTAATCAGCACCGTTGTAAATACCATATATGTGAATTCTTGGAAATTTTATCGAGTAGATCGCTAACACGATCAAACCCCTTAAATGAGAGTTCTTGCATATTTCCACATGTCAATGGCAATCCAACTCAGCTGGGTTTTCCTTTATAGTAGAGTAGATATGTGCAATCTTTTGGGGGAATTGTGCACTTGGTTGATAAAAGCATGAAATTTGGCACATATCTATAGGCATGTCAAGAAATGACTTTTATGCTATAGTGGGCCATCGCATAGATTTTTCCTCTGATTAAAATGGCGGCCATTTTTCAAATGCTCCATTCCTTGCTATTTACCTCTAGATTTGAGATTGATTTGATAAATACAGTGCTTTTAGGCATTTAATCATGGCATTTGATGCACATGGATGTTTTTAAAAGACTTTCGATCAAATGGCCATTGCAGGGTCTCCATTGCATTAATGACGGCCATTTTCCACAATGGCACCATTAACACTATTTTACATATTTGCTGAAATACAATATGTAACCTCTTTTTTCATACACCAAGAAAGTGAAACTTTTTTTATTGAACATTCAAATGTCTGGTTGCATGACAACATTGGTACCATTTTCACATGGCCGCCATTAATTACTCTTTTCTAGTCTGTTGTAAACTGTACCTTGGTTTAGAGTCACAAAGTCCTTCACCAAGGTGTGCCTTAAATAGTTTTAATGCAAAAGAACATTAGGGTTCTTAAGATATAACAGTGTGGTTTTTCACTACAAATAGCTACCGACCGATGATAATGCCATCGTTTTACCGTGTAGAAGATAATGTTCATAATCCTTACTTCTTATGTTGAATGAATAGGTATTTTGTAATACCCCACAATAAAACTCAACACAGCAAAACCACACAGTGATGCCCAGACTTAAATGTGATTTGACCACCTTGAGGGCAACGTTCTGGCTACAACCAGTCTTAAGCTACATGTCATGATATGGCTTAGCATAAGTTTACTAGTCGCATTGCTGTACCAAAAAAATAAAATAAAATAAACTAGATCGCTTTGTGGTCTTGATGTATAATCCATGGCTCTTCCTCCAATGACGGAAAGGCAGCACTCACTGAACATATCAAGAGAAGCCACCTATCAATGTCGGTTACGTGGGCTCAAATGTTATCCATCCCCTGAGCTTCCAAGGGGGGTGTCCCACGTGAAGAGGTTGGACTAGAAGGAAAAAGAGCGATTGGGAATCTTCCTGGACAACCTTCCAGATGTTTAGAATAGATGTGCCAAAAACACTTCCAAGTCGTGGTTGCAAGATGGCTGCAGATGACAGGAAAATGCTGAAAGCCAATTCAGCTCGTTCATGCACCCTGTAATCAGACTTGATAATTTGCAACATCAAAAGATCTGCTCTGGTATAGATGTGCACATTCTGTGTTTAGCTCTTTAGATGCTAACTACAATTTCTCTGTTAACCACCCTCGTCCAACCAAGGGTTTTTTTGTACTACGTTCACGACCAGGGGGGAGTGTGGTGTACCACCCCCCCGGTCTAGAATTCGTTATAAAGCACCCGATGCTTATTGATTTTGATACCAGTGGATGACTATGGGCCCCTCTTCTTGATACCAAATTAAGTACAATCATTCCAGTATGGCGTCACAATGACGTCATCAAGTCCGCGAGGCGGCAAAATTGGCATTTTCCAAGAAATAGGCGAAATACGATTGTGCGCTTTTATAAAACGTAGGAATATGGAGTTTCATGCGGGTTTTCAGTTAAAATGGGTGGCAAATGACTAGTTTTTACATACACATAGAAGTTTTAGAGCCATACTGTGCATAATATTTTCAAAAAAAATGCACCATAAAATATCCTGGGTGGCACAACCCCCCCCCCCCCACCCCCTGGAATTTGCCGCTACCCTAACCCCCCCCCCCGGTGGGACGAGGTGTTAATGAAGATTAATAAAAGACCCTTGTGAACATGCTCCAATCGTCAGTCAAAACTCTAGTTCTCAATACTCATGCTCCTGGTATCAGATACCTTTGAGATGAGAAGGAAACACCCTCGGCTGGGGCACAGAGTTTCACATACTGGGCTCACAGTATGCAAGGGAGCCTACAAGGATCAGTGTTTTGAATATCTTGCTAAAGCAAAGACGGAGTATCATAGCTAACCAGATTACTACATGTAACCAGCGTGACCTTTTCCATGTAGTCTGCAATTTAACTTCTAGAGTGACGCATTACACTGACGTACCCATGATGAATGTCCAAAAAAAGATTTTTACAAAGTTTTTCCACAACAAGATCAAAGAAGTCTAGATGTCTAGATGGATCTGTTACCGTTACCAACTTCCTCAAGCCCCAAGCATGCATTTCATCTGTGATCCCGCAGCTGAAAAAATCCAGCTCGGACCTAGGTGATTGAAAATGAGTAGTAAATTCAGTGTACTTATCTCAGCTGATAATGATCTCACGTTCGATTTTGCATGCAGTCAGTTAACCGTCAATTTCACAGTGCGGAGATTGTATTGTTAAAGGCGCAGAATGAATTATGCTCGTTTTGTACTTAAAATCCGTTGTCAAGAACATAATAACACAGCTACCAACTAAACAGAGCTCATTAATACTAGTATTGTGAACTTTTTCTTTGTCTTTCTAGTCTTTATCTTCATCCAATAAGGAGCGTTCTTCTCCCCTGTCTATTAGGATACGTTGTTTCTCACCAGATAGGTTAGGGTTGAGGCATCGAATTCGGAAAAGGGGGGGTGGGGATCACGATTTCAACAATGTCACAAGATCCTCACAGATGATGATTCCCGGGGATGATCAGATGTTAAGACCAATATGTTCTTAGTAGGGAAGACAACTGGGTGTCTTTCTCTTCTATTCTTGTCTAGAGGCTCGACATAGGCAAATATAGCAAAGATTGTTATATTATTATAATAAATAGGCAACTCAGCACAAAAAACCTATGAAGATATTGTTATATCCAGCAATACAGGAAGAACATGAAGGATAATAGATTTTATTAAGTACTTGATATTCATTGCTTTTTTGACTAATAATTCTTGTTGCTAGAGCTTTTAGGCCAAAATATTAAAGATTTGGGGCCTTGTTTGTCATTCACCCTCGTCTTACCACCCCCCCACCACTGAACTTCACTCCGGTGCGCTAAAATGCCAAAAAAAATCGTCAAAAAGCTTCTAGGGAATCGTTTTCTCATCCTTTCCGGTCCTTTTAGACGAAAAAAAAAAAAATAAAAAAAAGAAAAAAAAAAAAAAAAAAAACATGTGAAGGTATAGGACTTAACTCACCGGGGTGGTTAGGGTATTGCCGTCTCAAAGTCGACAGGGGTGTTGGTTTAAAGGGGGTGAGTTGCCACCCAAGGGATATTTTATGGGGGATGGATTTTGCAAATATATGCAAAGCCCAGATGGTCTTAAAACTCTTATGTTAATGTTAATAAACTAGCCAAAAGTGCCATCATTTAGATGCCGAAAAAAAAAAATTCCAATATTCCTACGTTTTGTAGCGCACAAAATTGGATTTTTTCGCCTATTTCTGTGGAAAATGCCAATTTTTTTCCGGACTGCGGACTTGTGACTTGATGACGTCATTGTGACGCACAACTAGGTCGGTGGTACTTATTTGGTATCAATGGAAAGAGGAGGACCATAGCTATTCATTAGTATCAAACATCATAAGCATCGGGTCTGGGTTGCTTATAAAAAATTATCGAGGGGGTGGTAACCCCCCCCCCCCCCCGCCCGTAAAAACCCTGTTACAAAAAAGGCTTGGTTAAGACGAGGGTTAAAATGAGTTCCACATTGACACGGACACTGATGACTTTGCAACACTGGGTAGCAATGATTGATTACACCAAAAAATGTGCAGCACATGAAGTTAAGTTAGAAGATTTTGGTAACTCCCTATTGAAGAATATGATTACTCTTTGGGTATATATCACATCAGCTAACATCATTGGTGCTTTACAACAAAATAGGCCATGCTGTTGGCATTAGCAATACATTTTTCCGGCAATATTAAACCCAATGGATATTAGATCGTAACACCACAAGGGGGCCTAAGTGCATATGATTTATGTAAAACAATGCATTGTAACGAGAATAATTGTTCTGCCATTGTTGTAGGTGTGGACAACGCCCTTTCACGGGATACCTGTCATGCTCGATCATAGGGACCTACAATAACATTTTGGAAATGTTCGCAATCTTTGTTATCAACAAAAACACATCTCTTAACTATTGTCACGGACCGCCAAGCCGATGGTAGATTGACACCCCAGCCCATCATCTAATTCCTCACCGAGATACACCAGAGACTTATTTCTCAGTCCTGCCGAGCCGGGACTCGAACCCGGGCCCACTGGGTCTCAAGTCGGAGCGCCGCGCATTGAATAGAGCTAAAAGTAGGGAATCCCGTTGAGGATATTGACAAAACGAACTATACCTGTGCAATATGTCTTTTAGTTTATTCGTCTTTAAAGCAAAGATTTAAAAAAAGGTTTTTCTTTTTTTAATTTATCAATTAAAAAGCACCATCAGATTGCCTTATTTAAAGGTTGTATTGGCATTGCCTGTGTAACATCAGAAATTGGTCTGCACTTAGTATCATCAAACAAATTGGTTATTGATTGGCCTATTACAGGGGTTTTATTGTTGGCATGTGCGTGATTATAAAAATTTGATTGGTAGAAAAAATATGCATATTCTATCGATGAAAAGTGTAAAAAGGGAAATTGGCGCCATTGGAAAAAGAACGCAAGTTTGGAGGAAACTGGCCACCATTCTTTACGAATAGTTACCCATAATAAATAATATTTCTATTTTAGGCATTGGTTTGGGCTACTAATCATGTTTTGGTAGCCCGAAAACCACACAAACGAAAACAATTAGTCCATCAAAAGAGCTAAAATACGAAAGGCAGCCATTTGGGAAAATGTGTGCCGCCATTTTGTTACACGAAAAAGATGCGGATGCCCCTTATAGCCAAAACTCGTTCTTAGAACATGCCAAACTGTGTGCTAAAATTTCATGCTTTTATCACCAAGTGCACAATTCATGCACATTGACCACTGACCTCTATACAGGTCAGTGACATGACCGATGCATTACGAAATAATATTTTTCACAGTCGTTCTTGCGCATGCTCAAGGCAAATTTTTGGGATCCGTTTTGACTTCTAAGCGTATCCGCACGTCATTGGTAGTCAGGATTTATAAAACTGAGTAAGTATGTGAAAAAGCGTGGCACAGTGGTTAAGCCTTCCTCAAATGCAGAAGGTCTTAGGTTCAATTCTCAATGAGACCTGAAAAAAAAAATCCGCTCTTCATGGTTGCATCCGAAAAACCCGGGCAGATGAGTCATCATAAGACCTCGCTAGGTTACAGTTATTCCGATAGGTGGTAAAATTCCATTTTGTCGGAGAAGAGAAGAACAATGGAACTGCCAGGCCTGAAAAAGCCCGATCCGGGCCCGCGTGTTAGTGTCAAGAAAAGAAAAATTTGGACACGATATCGTTCAAAATGCGATAAAATAATTCCGGACTAAAAAAAAGAGTAACAAAAGAAAGGAAAGAACGAAAAAAAAAAAAAAGAACGCAACGCCAAAACGCGCTTAGAGTTTTGAGATACAGGAAGAGGCGACGAACACTTTTTCGCCTTTGGGATTTTTTAAACTTGCAACAAAAACTCCATCTGCATGGTCATACTGATCCCCTCTTTTCTTGTCTCTCAAAAACCATCTAAAACACTAATAAAACCAGTGGCGTAGCCAGAGGGGGGGGGCGGCCCCCAATAATTGATTTCGTCGGTTGAGATGAGCCCGTCGATTCACTTGAAAAATTCAGGTCATGGCACTTGCAGGCCGGATTGCTGGCAAAGTAGAGGTTTAAAGTTCCAAGGACAGGTGTGCGACAAGTAAAATTTACAAACTCGTACAACAATTAGCCCTCAGAAGACATTTTTAAAGCATATAAAACCAAAAATTTTCAGGGGCTTCGCCAATATCCGACCCCACCGGGCTTCGCCCCTGGACTCCAACAGGGGCCCTAAGGCGGGCCTCTGGAACCCTACCCTTTTATTCGGTTGAGAGATGTGCGACCACTGGCAGGGCCCCCCAATACTAGCTATGCCACTGCTATAAACTTTACAGTTAAGGTCTTCATTTTCCAATTCCACCATGATCTTCTCTCAGCTGATCATGATTCAGGCTGGTTGCGGAGCTGTACCTTTTTAAACGATAAACACTTCATTATAACAAACATCACAGAATGGCCATGACTTTTTCATCACGAACAAACACTGTTTTGCCAGGAACACGCCAGTTCCCAAATATAAACTGAACCCCAAATAAAAATCCTTTAAAAAGGAAGGGGCGCCCCAGGAGTGAGATTTGGTTGGGGTTTCTATGTGGTTGGGAAATACTGATGTAAGAAAGGACGGTAGAACAATATCAGATTGATTCGGGAGTTTTATTGAAACTTGCTTAGTACAAAAGTGTTGAAATAAGTATAAAAAAGATAGATATTATTGAACACAAGAATATAGTATGAACGTTCAGTGTGGTGAAAGTTGCAATTTGTATAGGAAGCCAATACCAAATTAGCGTATGATAGGGAAATATAAGACATAAGAAAGCTTTATTTGTAGCCAAAACAAGGTAAAGAAATTGTTTAAGTATGTACACATATGAAACTATACTAAGACAATACTTGGTGGTTTGTTAATCTTTTGTGGCACTTATAAGCATGGAAATGGTTGTTTTCAGCATGTTAGGGAGTGGGATTTGTTATGAGGTGCGTTGGCAGAAACAGCATGATGGAATGGAATTTGAAGTCTTGTTGGGTCAATGAAGGTTAACATGACCTTTGACCCTTGATGTGACCCTTGACTCAGAAAACAAATGAGGGGGTGTTGAAACCTATAAATTGGAGTTTGGTTTAATTGAATAGCATACTCCAGTGAGGTCAAGTGTTACATTTTCAGCTTATTTAACAACGTGACTTTCACAAAGACATATGGTATGAGGCTTTTGACCGTACACAAATGAGTCATCCTAGTTGCACCTTTGATTTTATATACCACAAAATTGCATAAAAAATCCATGCTTGTTCAATTTCACCCAATTTGAAGAGTACTTAGAGTAACAGTACAGGGGAGACTGTCAATCAATACATAAAATGTTGCCATCACGTAGATAATTTGCATAAGTATGGCCTAATTTGCATAAATTTTGCGATTTTTTCCGTTTTCTGCGGACATGGGGGATTTATAACCACAACTCGGTATAAAAAAGAATGCCTAGTTTTAATTTTCACCAGATTTGAGTGTATTTTGAATTATGATCCAAGTGGGCCTAATAGAAAAAAAATGTTGAGACAAGGCCTCTATTATTAAAAATTGATAATTAGAGACTAAGATGATAAAAAAATGGCTGTATTTTGTGTTATAGGGTCGTTTAAAAAACACTTTTCTTTGTGTGAGAAAAGTTTAAGCCTAATATGTTCTAACCCAAGTCAGTTTTTAGTTAATAATCAACAGACTTGACGGAACATAAGTGATTAAGCATTTAACTGAAGTGCACATTGCAGAATTTGCATAAATTTATGTACCTTTGTTTCAAATGCGTCCATTTAATTCAGTGTTTTGAATACTAGCAAGTATAAAAAAGGCTTTTTTAGTGTAAAGTAAAGGGTTCAAAATCATATGTTTGCTGTTATGATAACTTTAAAAATCAGACAATGTTCAAGATCTTTTGCAAGTCAGGCTACATGGTTATGAAGCGAAGAAAAAAAAACACATTATATAGAAGTGCTAAAGGACTTGCCCATATTTTGTATTTTTGTTAATTACAACTAGCATTATTAAAATAAATCAGGTCGTGGTGTTGTACTTGTGACGAAATAAGTCTACATAGTACATATATTGATTAATAAAGTTGCTAATGACCTGCTTTTATTATGTTGTGTTTGATTGACATAAAAAAAATAATCATTGCATTGTATAAACTTTATATGATCAGTAGCAATATGTTTATAACTATATATTAAAATCCCAAGATTAAAGAAGGAGCTTGTTCAATTTCCGCCTAATCGGGCATACCCGATGCCCCAAACAACTAAGCGGAATTTCGCGGTTTCTCGACTTTCGTGGTTTGCGGCGTGGGTACCAAGGTTAGGGTTGTTTGGTTCCGTGCGGAACCTTATCAGAGTACCTGTAGCATTATTAAATTTGTCTCCACTCTTAGGGCCTGTCTGACACCGACCAATGGCCCCTTTGGCAACTATACCAGGGCCCTTTATAGTTGCACCAAAGTCCCAAGGTCTTTTCTTCATTTCGAACCATCCAAGACCCCTTTCACAACGGTGGGGAGCCCTTCCCAGCTGTCAAAGATCGTCCTTCCCAACTAACACAGATACCTCTTCTCATCTACCAAGAGTGGCCCTATCCCAACTAACCCAGGGTTTCTCCTTCCAACTACACCAGGGCCACATCTACAGAACCTCAAACACCCTTACCATTTATCTCTATGGGACAATTCCCAAACCCATTCCCAACTACCCAAGGTTCGTTTTTGGTATTAAACAAATGATTCCGTCATGCGCTATATGACCTTGTGCAGTAGTGTTTGACGGAATAAATGGCCAAAATATATTTGGCATACCATGAAACCTTTACCAGATTTCCTTCTCAACCTCCCAGCGTTCCCTTTCCCAACTTGATACCCCCGGGTTCTTCGTTCTAAACACGTCAGGGTTCCAACATATACAGAGGTGCCCAATCACACCTTTCACCAACACAACCCCACCGACCCATCCCAATTAGGTTCTTATTTCACCCAAATTAAAAAGAAAAAAATAACTTGAAAAAAAAGAGTTATTATTTGGATAAAAATGAGTGTATATTTTGTTTTTTTGATCATTTCTCCACTTTTTTTTTATTATATTTGTTAATCATTTTATGTTGGTATATTGTTAATTTCTATTTTTTAATTTCAATAATTGGACTTTTAGTTAAGATTTTGTCATATTTTGACTCATTTTAAAATGTTATTTATTGTTTCTTAGATTTGGCTCCGTATTGTTTTCTCATTATTTCTAAGTTCTTTTTAAACTTAATTACAACGTTGTTCCTATTTATGACGCTCAAGTTCATTGTGATGTATTTATTATTGCTGTTTATAATAAGTATTTTAATTAAATCCAAGCCACATCTTTCCTGAACGAAAACTCCTTGCTTTTCATATTTTATCAAGTGTATTTTGTGCCCTTTTAGTTGCATTTATTATTTTTACATTTGTTTTATTAACTTTTTGGTATTGAAAATTTTGTTTTATTGCTTATAGTATTTTAGTGTATGTTTAATTAATTTTAATTTAATATTATTTTTCGATTAAATTCTGTTTCGTCTTTCTTTTATTGTTTTAGCGTTTTCTTTTGTTCACTCATTGTTCAATTGTTAATTCTGTTGAATTATTTTGTATTTATGATATTTAAATTATTTCTTTGGTGTCCATGTAATTTGTTTATTAGTAGTTAGGGTACAACTATTTTTTATTATTTTAAGATTTTTAGTTTTATCATTTATTTAGTACATTGTTTATTGGTGTATTTTCATTTAGTTGCATTTGTTATTATGTTTTGCATTATTTGTTAATTACTTTGTTATTAATTTAGTTGCTTATAATATTTATGTATTTTTAATGAATTTTTGAAGTTATATTGTTTTTCGTGTAAATCTTATTTGTTATTGTCTTTTTATTTATTTGTGATTTAGCGTTTTCTTTTGTCACTCTTGTTCAATTGTTAATCTTTTGAATTTTTTTATTTTGTATCATTATTTTTATTTAGTTTAAATTTATTTCTTTTGTTCCTAGAATTTTTTATTATTGTCATTTGGGCTCCTTATTCCCCCTTGTGATTCACTTAGCGTGTATGGTGTTAAAAAAAGAAGAAAAAAATGGGGAAACGGAGAAAAAAAGCCCAACACGGCACATCTTTTCTGATAACAAACAGCTCACACAAGAACAAAAACGAAATCCACAAGCAGTAGAAAAAAACTCCATCTTCTCTTGACCATTTCGAACCCTGGACCAATGGGCGGAAAATAATTCCGGGAATAGTGCCTTAGACCGCTAGGCCATTCAGGAACTTGCTTTCTAACGTGCAATCGCCTCCATTGGTCACAAGGTTATGGAAGACAGAGCGAGCCTCAGCGGGGGTCGAACAACACGACCCAAGATGGGTTATTACGTGGAGGAACCGGACCACAGCGTTTGAAGTCTCTGGACATTATCCTTAAATTTCGCAAGGAAAAAATGGAGAACTTCTTTTTGACTAAACTTCTGCCAAAAGAACAATTGATTTTAGGTCACGGGGACCCCGAACAACTCCTTATATATTTTCCACAATATTTTGAACATCCGCTGTGGTGCAACATAATCGTGATGTAACGTAGAAATCCCAATTTGGCTACAGTTCCATACAATTAAAGACAATGGGTTGCCGAGAAAGGTCGTAGTCTGTGTCACCAAAACTGCGAAAGATATTATCTAAATTAGTACTGCGCGAGCGATGAAGCTTCTCAGTCCCGTCATAGCGAATGCATGCAAGTGAACTAAATCTGACCAATATCATCCAGAAAACGAAGGGGTTCTGAGTGGAGGATTTTGCATCCGAGGGTCAGTTACAAGTTTTGTTTGAAAGTGCATTGATAAATTGGGTCTGAACCTATAGAACGTAGCGAGAAAATTGAACGTTTTGTCGATACTTCGGGGAGAGGTGGCTGGCCCCCCCAGAAACACGGAAAAGTGAACACGCATCGCTACGGACCGTTCCCTTTTACCACAGATGCCTTTCGGTATTATTTGTCCATCTTGAGAATTTTCACGTGGTTCAATTACACGTATAGTTTTCAATTTTAGCAACGGATATACGACTACCGCGCCGCTGTACAGCTCCAAACCAAGCAAGAGTGATGGTGCTTGGCCCGTCGGCGCCCTAAAAAGAAATCCCCACACCCTGCCCCATTTGTTCAAGTTCAACAATACATGTATTATACACGACAGGGATTTCATGAAGCAGTGTTTAATCAACATATTTTGACACCTCATTGATGTCAATCAATGGAGTTGATGTTGAAGTACTGATGGAACCCACCCCATGATTTAAGTTGAAAAACTTTCCCTATGTTCAAATACAGTTATATTAAATAGTTTGAAGGTAAGTCATAATTACAAGTGATTGCGTTACTTTTGGCTTTAAAATTGATCCATCACGCTGCTAGCCTTAGTGCAAAAATCACACACTATAATGGTATGGGTTGTTTGGCTTTATCTCCAATCAAGTGCAAAGCATCAAATAATTGTCATGACCAGTCACATATTGTGTCTTACATTTTGTTAATTAAATTTGATAAAGACAATTTATCATTTTTTTGTTTTGCATAATCATTATACCAGGCGGACACTGTACACTGCCCATAGACGATGACATTTGAATATCGATGAGTAATTAGCGACACCATTTCGATAAGCTACCTAAATATTAAGTTGACTCCTAATATGCAGCATGACGTATGACCGGGATGTGTAGCATAAATTTCACAGGCCACGTACGAACGGCTGACTTCGATAAGTACATATCATGCGGATGCCTCCACCTTTCATCAAGTCATATCTGATTTATTTAGGATCCGTGATGAGAACCTTTACACAACTTCGACTAAGTGCTTTATTTTGTTAAGAAGTTGGAGCACATTATACATAGGGCCAAAGGGAAATACAATATGTTTTTTGGTTTTTTTTTTGCTTAAAAAATCACTTAAACACCTGCCCAAAAAGCATAACCCCCATACTTCTTTCGCTGTAAAATTACCATATACAGATGAAAAATTTACAGAAGTAAACTTGCTTCATCCCCTTGCCAAGATGGCAGTCTGAAAATGACCTCAGATGACATTTGACCTTGGCATGACTTTGACAACATCATCCCACAAGAGAGAGGCCACCTATGGCACGTAACCCCAGGTGTTTAATCAGACTAAAACTTTTCGAAGGAGACGTGAAAAAACGAAACCTAACCAAAACCTAACCAAACTGGAACACACACATACATACACAGGACATTCACCACCTTGCACTATCCCTCTCTGCTTTCAAGCCAGGGGATAATAAAAAGAAGACAAAACTAAAGAGAGATGGGGTTCTAATGCTGGACAATGTAAGGCCACAGTGCCATCTTTTTTTACTCTAGTCGAATTTCTTTTCACACTTAGGCATTTTCTTTTTTTTGTCTTCATTCTGTTGTTAAAACTGTTTTTCAGAGCACAGGCCACGGCAGCCTAGGGTGCAGAACACAAGTTGATGAACGATTAGGATCGGCTCAAGACAGTATGCAACGAACAGCAAAGATTCGCCGACAGCGAACTGGGAAAATCATGCTATGCATTAAACTATATCATGCCTCTGGGTTGACTGGAGTGTCTCTTAAGTCAACAGCCGAGAGATATAATGAATGGAATTGGACGCGGGCTACTTCACTTGCGCACGCATAGTGCTATGTGTGATCTATGACTACACTCCGTCAGTTGTTTTGCTACTTTAAATGATGGCCAAACAGGTAGCAATTGATCTATATAGATGTATAGTCACAAGCAGTGCTTGTCACATATCATATTATATTTTGCATGTTGTATGAAATTTGGAAGTGAACATTTTCTCAGGGATAGTCTAGTGTTAGAAATACAACAATAATATAAGAGTTGCTGGGATCACAAAATGCACCTTTATCAATAGAGCCTCAATAGTCCCGTGCTCAAGCAGAAAAGGACTGGTTGGCCCGACGGAATAGTGTTCATTGGGAGGGCAATGTGCTGAGGGAAGGATGAAGGGCTTTTTTAAGAAGGGTTTTGAGGTTGGGGTGGTGGTTTGAGGAGGAGGGACATCCAAAGAAGACTGGGAGAAGCAGAAGGAGGAAGGAGAGGAGGAGGGTGGGAGAGGATGGAGATGGCTACGCTTTCTTGAATCGGGGAAGGGAAGGAGGGTAAGGGCGTTGCTGCGGAGTGTGAGGTGAATCCGGCCACCCTCGTTCGAGGGGACAAAGCCGATTTAAAACTTGGGTTTACTACTACTAAGTGACAAAGAATCCTCTTTAAGAGCCTTTGACCTCTCACAGTGTAGCTGACCTTTGCTATCACATGTAATGATGTTGGACCTTTCATTGAGAAAGAAAAGATTTTTTTTTTGCTCAGTATCCGCAACAAAGATCTCTCGATGATCTTACGATACCACCCTTGAAAACACCCCAAATGACCCATCCGGATCGGATTATTTGACCAATTCTGGCAATACACAAGGTATTTTTGGCAGAGTTAGTAGGTGTGCAAATGAAGGGAATGTACTGACTGATTTATCTGTATGGTTGATCTACTTTGATAATCAGTTTCCTAGTATGAATCTCTGGGAAAGGTCATGTCTTTACAATTACAATGATACAAGGAGCCAAATTCTATTAAGATGCTGACCAGTATCAAGAAAATGCATTGCCTGGTAGGTTAGAAAGTAAGAGGGCATAGATGAAAAAATGGCTTGACTGGGAATGTACCAACAGAATGTTGGGGACCCACGGTTGACAATGCTGTCTGACTGTATTGGCCGCATTCCGGTGAGAAAGGCAATGTGATTATTAATCTAACCACTATGCCTCCTCCTTTGTCAAATGACAGTAGCAAAACACTCACCGAATGAAAATAAGCTTGGAAATTATCATTCCGCCACCTCAAAGTATGTTTCGTTGAAATCGATGTTTAGAAGTTTGGGAGCCCCCAATTAACTATAAGGCAGGAGATTTGTTTCAAAAATGTGTGCGAAATTGTACAACGCCGCAAAAGATGGAATGTGCCATACCGCATCTTTAGATACTATTATGCAGTTCTTAAAATAGGACCGTGAGCCCTTGTGAATGAAGATCTCAAGCTACCCAAACCACAATTTTATCATTATGGGATCACATGGTCATCATTACAACATATAGTCCTACCAAAGGACTGGTAATTTTTGTATTTATGAATCATAAATGAAGTGACCTCATGAAAAAAATCCTGCGAAAATGGCCAGAAAAAAACAAAAAAAAAACCAAACCAAAACACTAAATGGAGAGAGCATGGGGAGGGGGTGCCATGGGTCAGGGGCCGCCGAAGAGGGGGGAGGGGGGGGCCCCCTTTGCGGGTGCAGGGGCAGCGTCCTTGCGAGGGGTTCAAGGAGAGACTCCATGAGGGCCCCTGAGTTTATGCACTTGTTTGACAATTTAAAACATTTATTTTAAGTACTAAAAAGTTACTTTTTAGGAAAATCTCTAGGACTTGAAATGAACCTATTTTCAGTCACCTATTACCTATGCTTATCAGCAAGCCTTAACTCCACAGCTCTATTTAACGTAAAGTGCAACAAGAGATTTTAGGCACCCAAACTAATGGTCATAAATGGTAGAACAGTGGTGTTCTAATGACACGTAAGGAATGCTTGTTACCTTCTCGCTGTGTATGTAACAAATTGCATGTCTTTAGGCAGATGCAGAACCCATAAATATATATTCCCCACATAATAATTAGTATTCATTTTCGTATCACCCTGTAGGACGACACCCCCCCACTTTAAAGTTCAGACCCAAAATCCCTCTCCTCTTTTGTAGGACCCTCGACAAGATAAACATCCCGCAGGGGGCGGGACGGGCAGGGAATCAACATCGGAGAGGTAAGCAAGCAATCCTTACGAGTCATTAGAACCACAATGTTCCTTACATTTATGACAACTTATTTGGGTGCCTTAAAAATTCTCTTGTTGCACTTTTAAGTTAAATAGAAAGCGGTGGAGGTAACGGGGCTTGCTGAGGCATAGTAATAGGTGAGAGAAATAAAAATGATTCATGAAGTAATAGGAGTAATTTTCCTAAAAAGTAAAACTTTTAAGTCCTAAAATAGAATGTTTACTGTCAAAAAAGAGCTAAAACTCAGGGGCCTCAGGGAGCTCCGCCCTTGAACCCCCGGCAAGGGACGCTGCCCCTGCACCCGCAAAGGGGCCTAGGCGGCCCCTGGACCCCTGGCATTTCGCAGGCTTTTTTTCATGAGCATCTTACATGATGATTCATAAATACAAAATATACCAGTCCTTGGTGAGGACCTATGTGTTGTAATGACACATGTGATCCCATAATGATCATTTGTGGTTTGGGTCGCAGGGTGAGATATTCATTCACCAAAGGGCTCACGGTACTATGTTAAGAGAGAAGGAACTGATAAATGATCTACAGATGCGGTATGCACCCGTTCCTTTTTGGCAAGTTGTACAAATTTCAGCAAATTTTTGAAACAATCTGGTATAGGTAATGGGCATGCCTCTAAAATGAATTTCACGAAACATATCTTTGATAAAATATAATCTTTCCAAGCTTAAATGTTTCAGTTTCGGGAATGCTTGTGGGCCTTCATTTGACAAGGAGGATTCATAGTGGTTAGATTAAACTCACTATCCTTCACACCAGGAAGCGGCCAAACGTCAGACAGTCATTGATCAAGTTGCCCACTTTTCCGGTTTGGTACCATTCCATAGTAACAGCCATTTTTTCATCTATGCCCTCAGTTAATTTTCTAACCTACCATGAATGGTTTTCTGGATATTGGTCAGCATCTTAATATGAATTTGTCCCTTGATCATTGATAAGACTGTAGACATGACATGACCGTTCCCAGGATTTCATCTTGACTGAGTCTCAACAAGTAATCCCCATACAGATACATCAGTCAGTACTTCCCTTCATTTGCACCAACCTACTACGTCTGCCAAAACTCCGTTGGTATCTGCGCAGAATTGGTCAGAATAAATCCTATCGGAAGGGGTCATGGTTCAGTTTTTTAGTGTAAGATATCATCGCAGAGATCTTTGTTGCGGAATACTGAAATATGCTGTTTCTTTCTCATGAAAGGTCCCACATCATCTATTTGTGATAGCAAAGGTCATCTAGATGTGAGAGGTCAAAAAGGTCATTAAGAGGATTCTTTTGTCCCTTAGTAGTAGTAAACCAAAGTTTTAAATCCGGTTTTGTCACCCCTCGAACGAGGGTGGCCGGGCTTCACCTCACACTCGCAGCAACCGCCCTTACTCCTCCTTCCACTTCACCCGATTCATGCATCCTCCCATCCTCAACACAACCCTCCTCCTCTCCTCCTCCACTTGCTGCTTCCAAGCTTCTTTGGATGTCCCTCCTCCTCAAACCACCCACCCCACCCTCAAAAGCCCTTCTTAAAACAAGCCGTCATCCTTCCTCAGCACATTCCCATACCATATGAACACTATTCGCCTTCGCCCACCGTCCTTGTAGTTCTGCTAAGGCTACTGGACTATGATGCTTTATATTTATAAAGGTGCATTTTGTGATCCCAGCACTGTTATATTTTGTTTGTAGTTCACTAGATATCACCCTGATAAAATGTTCCTCAAAATTTTCATACAACATGAAATTGAATCTTGATAATGTAAGACAATACTGCTTGTGAGACTATACATCTTATAGATAATTGCTACCGTTTTGGCATCATTTAAAGATCGCAAAACAATGACTGAGGTGTATTCCAACTAGATCAAATTCCTATGGTTCTCAGTGAAGTGCCCCCCCGAGGTTTGCCCATTCATTATTATATCTCTGCATTGACTTAAGAGACCATCCAGTCAAACCCAGAGGCATGCATATAGGTAATGCATAGCAATGATTTTCCCAGTTCGATGTGTCGGAGATCTTGCGGTTCGTTGCATAATGTACTGAAGCGATCCCTAAATCTCACAAACTTGTGGTTACTGCAAACCATAGGCTGCCGTGGCATTGTGCTGTCTGAAAACAGTTTAAAAACAGAGATGAAGAAAAAAGAAAAGAAATGACTAGAGGTAAAAAAAGATGGGAGGTTTGGCCTTAACAGTTCACAGCATTAGACCCATCTTGCTTTAGTTTTGATTCAATTTTTATCCCCCTGGCTTGAAAAGCAGAGGGGGAATTGCCCAAGGGTGTGGTTGTGAAGGTCCATATGATGTATGTGTATGTATGTGTGTTCCAGTTTGGTTAGTTTGGTTAGGTTTTCGGTTTCACGTCTCCTTCGAAAAAAAAAAAAGTTTAAGTCTGATGTTTTAAACCAGACTTGGGGTTAAGGTTTGCTGCAATAGGGGTTCACTATGTGTGGATGATGTCAAAGGGTCATGACCAAGGTCAAATGTCATCTGAGTTTGTTCCAGGAATATTGACAGGGGGATGACGCAAGTACTTGCTGTATTTTTCATCTGTAATATTGTAAGTTTACAGAGAAAAGGAATTAGGGGGGTTATGCTTTTTGGGAGGGTAGTTTAGTGATTTTTAAGCAAAAAAAAACCCCAAAAAAACATGGTTGTATTTCCCTTTGCACCTATGTATAATGTGCTCCAACTTCTTAACCAAGAATAAAGCACATGATCAGACGTATGGTGTAAAAGGTTATGAATCAGGGATCCCTGAAATAAAATCGGGATATGCTACTTGATGAAGAGAGTTGGAGGCATACTGCATGAAATCTGTAGCGTATCGATCGCGTTTGGGGTCGTATGTGGCGCTGCTGAAAATTTATGCTACGTCTATCCCGGTCAATACGTCAGGCGGCCATAAATTAGGAGTCTATGTTAGGATAGATTATTCGAAATGGGTGTCGTATTACTATCGATCATCAAAATATAGTCTATGGGCATTTGTACAGTGTCAATGCCTGGTATAATGTAAATTATGCAAACAAAAATGATATGTGTTTAGCCAAAAATTACATCTCTGTAAAAGGCTATGGGTCCTTGTTTCGGCAAAAATTGGTATAGATATGGGTTCTACTTCCAACTCTCGGAGGCAAACTCATTTAAAATAAACTTGAGTAACCCCCCCCCCACCCCCCAGTATTTGCTTGCGGCCCCAAATAGTTGTGGATTCAACCAATCGGCCCCCTGCGCCAAAAAGGTGGACCCACCCCTGATGTACATGATGCATGCTAGCTGCATGCATGCTAGAAGTTGTGGAAATTACTTGATTTGTTTTTTTAAAATTCAAAGATGTTTTTTGTAACCCCCACAAAAAAAAAAGATGCTAACTGTAGGAATTACTTTATAGTACGTATAAAGTGGCAAAGCAAACAGGTGGGATGACAGGTGGTTCCAAACTTGTCAGACTGATATTTTGGTCATAGGAGAATGCCTCAATGATCAGGGAAGAGGAGTTGGCAGAAGTCCTTGTCCTCAATCCACAGAAACCTACTGTAAAAGTGATAATTTTTGCGCGTGTAATTTTTCGCGTTTTTCAGCGATTTTTAACATTTTTGCTTTGTTTTAAATTCGCTCTTTTCAGCGATCCTACATAGACCTACACACAAAATAAACATTTTCGCGGGTTTTTAATTACGCGCTAGCTCAAAAGCGCGCGAAAGCGCGAAAATTAATGTAGAGCGAGAAAAATTTCCACTCTTACAGTATCTACTCTTTTCTAAGTAACCCGTATTCTCTATAACCAAACAACCTAAACCCATTATAAGTAACAAAACAATCTGTAATTATATTGAAATGGCTTCTTTATCAGTTATAGTATTAGGAGTTAACTTAGGTGGTTTAGGGCAATCAAAGAATAAGGAGGCCAATATAAGTCATTTGCCCATGTATAAACATAATCCTAAACCTTAAACTCCAAATCTAGTGTAACCCTGACGACCAATCCTAACTCTAACCCTAACTCTAATCGTATCCTTACCCAGTTCTAACCTTATTCATAATCCTAATGTTAACCCGAACTCAAACTTTCAACCCCAGAGGCTACCACAAACTAGCCAAACTCTTTGAAACATGAGTAAAAGTTGGTTATTGTGGGAAAAAGATTAGGCAGCTGTTGTAAGTCATTATCCTAACCCTGTAACCCTTGGTCATAGGAGTGCATCAATGATCAGGGAAGAGTTGCAGAATTCCTTGTCCTCAATCCACAGCAACCTAATGTAAAAGTAATAATTTTTGCGCGTGTAAATTTTTACGCGTTTCAGCGATTTTTAACCTTTTTGCTTTTTTTAACATTAAAAAAAGAAAAAACCTAAAAAATTACACCCAAAATAAACATTTGCGGGTTTTTAATTTCGCGCTAGCTCAGAAGCGCGCGAAAAAGCGCGAAAAATTAAGGGAGGCGCGAAAAATTTCCACTCTTTACAGTTCATACTCTTTCAAGTAACCCTGTATTCTCTATTAACCAACCTCTACCTAAACCCATATAAGTAACAAAAAATCTGTAATTATATTGAACATGGCTTCTTTATCAGAAGTATTAGGAGTTGAGTTTTTTTTTTAATAGGTTTAGGGCAATCAAAGAATATAAGGAGGCCAATATAAGTCTTTGCCCATTATAAACATAATCCTAAACCTTAATCCAATCTCTAGTTGTAACCCTGACTGACCCAATCCTAACTCTAACCCTAACTCTAATCGGATCCTTACCCAGTTCTAACCTTATTCATAATCCTAGTGAACCCAAACCTCAAAACTTTAACAACCAGAGCTACCACAACCTAGCCAAACTCTTTGAAACATGAGTGTACAAAGTTGGTTTTTATTGTTGCAGGAAAAGATAGGCAGCTGTAATAAGTCATTTATCCTAACCCTGTAAACATTCTCTGTACTGATCTAATTCGAATCTTAATCCTGAATCAATTATATCATGCGGTGCCGCCGCATGATATACTGCCGCCGTTCGATTCTTTCTTTCTTCGTCAACAAATGATGACTTCTTTCGCATCATTCTTAAAGCCAAACGCGGCCCGCCCAATTTGCCCAAAATTTGCTCAAAGGCAAGGAAAGATGGCCTAAAGAGCTTTGAGTGTTGCCGCCAGGGTCAGTTTGTGCCTAGTGGTCACCTATTGGTCAGTATTGGTCATTTTGGCCAAATCTATGAAGCCTACTTCTTTTAAAAATTAGTGGTACTGATCTTGGCCTTTATGCATAGATATCGCTATGGTAGTGCCTATGGGGTTGTACAAGAATTAGATTGTTGGTCGGCAAGTGGTCATTTCGGCCATTTTAGACATTTTGGCAAAAATCGTATGAAAGCCTTCTTTCTTTTACAAATGAGTGCTTTGCCGATCTGGCCCTTCATGCATAGATATCGCCTAAGTCAGGGACATGGGGTGTACAAGAATTAGCATCAGTGGTCAGCAAGTGGGCATTTCGGCCATTTTATTCATTCTTATTGCTTCCAAATGCTGACTTATTTTGACTCTTATAACCAATACCTTGCGCCAATTTTTAGCAAGTTTGCTCAAAAGCACGGACGGGCCTATCTGCATATTGGTATAGCGCAGTTTGTGCACTATAGTTGTCCCTATGGTCAGTATTGGTCATGTTGGCCAAAATCTATTGAAACCTTCTTTCTTTTACAAATAGTGCTGATCTTGCCGGTTATGCCATAGAATCGCTCTGGCTAGTGCCTATGGGGTGTACACAGATTAGAATAGTGGTAAGAATGGTCATTTTGACCATTTACCGCATTGATATTTGTGCTTCTGAACATGCGGCACTCTAGTTTATCCTCTAGTAGCTCATGGTGGTTTGTATGCATTATATGTCCGAGCTAAATCTTCAGGAATCCACTAATGAAGTCCAGGAACAATATTTGGTGGGTAACATAATCTCATTGACGCCGAAAATACCCAAAATGGCCACGCCCCTTTTTGGGTGGTCACGCCCCCTTTGAGTGACAGTACTAATGATGTATCTACAGAACGTTGGACCTTAGAGGTTGAGAGACCTCTCAAAATGTGCGGAATGCCACATTATGGGGGTGGGTCAGAGTAATACATTTTATATCCACAAAAGTCAAAGGTTTTTAAGGGATATGTTAAAACTGATTTACACATATCGCGCAATATACAATTAAGAATGATTCATATTGGTTTTTTCATGCCAAAACAGGAGGGGAGGTCACCATACACCTTGGAATTTGCTCTAACTCTCATCAGGGGATATTTTTGGGGTAGCTTAGGGTAGGTCACAAACAGAAAATTAAAATTCCTTCCGTTCTCAAACGGCAGCCATAAAAATTGTGACCGTGAGCAAAAATGCGGCCAATATATTTATAGTTGACAAAACGGGTTTTTGTGTTGTGGTCCACATTGAAAAGTCGCAAAATACCCAATTGTACTCATGAGGGATGATTAATGTAGCAGGGGTTGGGGTCCTATAGGGACGGAGCTCCCGTAAGGTCTGGGTTTGCCATTTTAGAAGGCACAAATTTTCCTTTTTACTTTTTCCGTCTTCACCCTTCCTCGTTTTCTTCTTTTCCCCTTTCTCTCTCTCCTTTGCCCTTCTCTTCTTCCCTCTTTTGTCTTTCTCTTCCTGTTTCCCTTCCCATTTTGGCTCCCCTTCTCGATTTATTTGTGTGTGTGTGGGGTGGGGGGCAACCTGCCCCCCACCCCTCCTCCATGGTCCGCCAATGGTAGTTTGCGGGCGTTAAAAAAGTGGGTAATTTTAGCGACGTTTGCATTTGAGCCCCACAAAAGGGGGCCCAAATTTTAGGGGGTCATGAAATTTTTAGACTTCTTCCAGGGAACCGGCATCATAGTGTTAGTGCATTTAGATTATTTAAAGATTCTCGTAGCGTTTACCCTTGCCATTAGGCCCTACAAAATGAAAATACACGGTTGAAGTTCAGCTTATTTTAGTGACCTTTTTCATGCATAAGGGGGGGGGGGTTGCCTGTTTTCATGGTCACCACGCATTGCAGTTTGTGCTTCTTAGATAATTTAAAGACCATTCATCGCATTTAACTTTGCTGATGAAGGGGATTTTAACTAACCATTAACTTAAGTCCCTAGTAAAATGGATAACAAGATATTTTCACTTTACGGGCCATTTTGACCCACCCCCATGAAAACGAAAGGAACATTAAAATGCTGATTATATCCCAGTTGAAATCCAAATGGTCAATAACTTTGTACAATACAAAAATAATAAATGATTGAGTTGTGGAGTAAATCGACACGTAAAACAGCACTTACAAAATGCAAGGTTTTCACCTAATATTATTACCCATTTGCTAAAGTCACAAAATTTATACGGGACTGCCATTTGAGAACGGACAGGAACATTTAATTTTTTTTTATACTTGTATGTGCGCGATATGGTGTGTAATCCGTCTGACAATTATCTTAAAACCGTTGACTTTTGGATTATAAAAATGTATTAATGACCACTCATAATGTGGCAACTTCCGCACCATTTTGAGTGGTCTCTCAACCTTCTTAGTCCAACGGTTCTGTAGATTACAGTCAGTGTCTTCGCTCCAAAAAGGGGAGTGTGACCCCCCAAAAAGGGGCGTGGCCATTTCAGTATTTCGGGGCGTCCGTGAGAATTATGTTTTACCAACAAATGTTGTTCCTGGACCTCAATTAGGGATTCCTGAAGAGTTTAGATCGGACATTAATGCATACAAACCACACCATGAGCTACTAGAGTACTAACTGTTAGAAAAAAAATGGACTTAGCAGGTTCATGACAGGTACCCACCCATAAAGTTAATTTTATTCAACGGCAGCTCTGTGGTTGATGGAGAGTAGTCACCTGATGCTGTTGTACAGGTGAAATGACTCAGGCTAGAAACCTGATGTTGTACATATCTTATGTCTTCTTCAGGGGGGATTAGACATGCCAGCTAACCGCAACAGAATGGCATAAACTTCCGTGAAAGACTAATGTAGAGGAGGGCGATCTTCGCATATAGAACAGTGCACTCCAGACTTGACTAAAGCTAAGGCCTGGTCATGAATTATTTAATCTAAATGACTGTTATTGGAAATTACTATTTTGCAGCGGGGTAATCCACTAACCCCGACAAGATTTTGAATCAATAATTTTTTCCTAAATTATCATGATATGACTAAGATTGTATGAAACGGAAGGCTTAAAAGTTGAGTTTGCAATGTTACTGGGACCGAGGCTGCTCGTAGAAAATTACATGTAAAGAATTCCTAAATGACCGTTTGAAATCCCCAATGCCAAATTCGAGCAGATCGTGTCCGACCCCTCATGTCTTTCCTTAGTGCTGGAGGAATGAAATGATGTAATAGGTGTCAATCTTACATCTGTTGTTTGCTTTTTAATTGATGAATGTCTGTGAGTTTTAATGATGGAAAATTGAAAATTTAAAGGTGGCTGACCAATGACAACCTTTTATTCCCCCATTAAATGAAGCTTTGGTAATTTTTATGCCTATAATATATAGGCTATTGTCAGCACGTAGAAAATTAGAGTAGGAAACCCAATCTTATCTCCTAAAATAGTCTCATCATTTCTTGTCCAATTTCTTTTGAAACTTGCAGGTATGCCACAGTAATGGAACTTCTTTGAAAATTATGTTGTGATTTTTAAAATTCTGAGGCAGGATGTTGCGTTTTGGGGCATTTTGTTCGGTCCGTTTGTGTTTTGGCATGAATTGTGTTGGTATGCAAAGATTATGGTGATTTGTCTGTTGTCATAAATGTCGATCAGCTGTGTGATGAAATTGAAAGCCATGCATTATCAATGAAGGCCTAGAGAGGCATTGCATTTGCAGCCTAGTTAATAACCCACTTGGCAGTACATTTAAAGTTTACCTAATTGCTAGATGATAGTTCTGTTATCAACTTCAATTAGCACTCTCCATTTCACAGTTTGGGTTGTACTTGGACATTAGTGGCCCTTAGCTCTATAGTAATATCAATTGGTACTTTGGACTGACAGACTTGGTTTCATTTCAACTTTTATTGCTTTCAACTAGCCAGGGTTATGTTTCAAGCATTTTCCTCTTAGGACTCTAGTGTGAGATATTAGCCCAATAAGAGAGTGGTGTGTGGTTTTGACCAATCTCATTCACGGCAAATCAATGTTCACACAATGGTTCTTCAAAAATAGCACTAATAATAGTGATATGCTTATAAAAGTGTTGTACTGTTGATCCAGCCTATAATAATTCAATGGCGTCAACCAATCAACAGTGGGCATGCCCTTATACTGATATCTGAGGCCAGGTTTAAATATGACCACTTGTTGTTGTCTCTTATTGGGGCAAGGCTAAACAATAATGTAGAGTTATGTATTAACCTTCTGGCCTTGTCACATATTAATGAATGTGAAAATGTGTTATTTATCCAATTCCTTATGGATAAATTAAAAGTCTTAAGATCATTGTCTAGTATTATCAGTGGGATGAAATTAGGCCTATTTGAAGTGCCAGTTGTTGAAAACGGTTGTATATTAGTCAAGTTAAAATGTTCAAAAAAGAAAAATTAAAATGATTTTTTTTACAAAGTTGTGGACTGCCCACCAATTACATAACCAGACATACTAGACACTACTTCCTTTTGCAATTGATGAAAAGCAGATAACTGAAACTGAGCATGGCCTGTGTGGACTTGAGCCCGTTTGTTTTTGTTTTAAAAAACAAATTTTTCTTTTTTTATTAAATTTAACAAACTACAAGCATGGTAAATCTATATCTTACTTTGGGGCAAAATAATGGTGATTTGCACAGACATAATGTCTTAGCTCATTTGAACAAACACAGTTTATTGGAAAGTCAAGTTACATGCAAAAAGTGTAGAGTGAGAATTAGGGAAGAAACCCAAAAGATCAAAGTAGGAGTTACTCTCAATTTAAAAACTGCATGTGTTTAGGATTCACAGCTCCATTTGCAAATTAATGCGACACCTGGAGTATACCATCCATTAGGTCACCTTGCAGATTAAAAATTGGAAACTTCAAATATATACAGAAAAAAATTGTTGTCCTTTGAAATTGACATGGAAATAACTAGGAATTCTAGCAATTTCAAATATTGATTTAAAGTTTTTCATTTTTTAAAAAAAAAAATTTTTGACATTTATTTGGGTTCTGTGTAAAAATCAAGTTACTAATTAATACCACCGGTAGTAGGTCATACGGTTTGCATAAGCCTCCATGATTGGCTATTGATGGCCTCCTATATCACCTGAAGTCCTGTCGCATGAAAAAATGAAGTTATTTTACACAGACAAAAAAAAATAAAGCTTCAATCATGTGCTTTTGCAGCGTTCACATCATAATCATTTTAACTATGCATGATAATACGGAACCTTTGCTATTTAATTGCTGTGTGATTAAAGAGCGCTTTGTATACATATGAAGATGAGTTATTTTCAGCTTATTTAAGGTGTGAATTAAGGCACGGTATGCATTATAAAGATGCAAAAACAGGATTCAACACAATTAGGACTTTCATCAGTTTATAAAAATTAAGAATAACAGAAGTAAACTTTTAAGGTAGTGTAGAAATAAAAAAAACTTGCTGAATAGCAATGACGCCTGGTCCTCAAATGAACAATTAATTTTTTTCATTTAAAGCAATGGAGAAGATGTGAAAACAATAGGCATATACCATCTCAGTTGCAAAGCAGCATAGATCATTAATCCCCCTAATATTAAATAACGTATCTTCATGACACATATGACACAATAGTGTTGTGTGTCCTTAAATACTAATATACCTTCTCCTCCTAATGTTAAAGTGTTAAGGTATGCAAAAGAATAACATGCTTAAATCTAGTTGTTTATATCAGAAGCTAAATTCATTAGGGCAGATGTTAAGGACTCTCTTGTTAATTATGTTTCTTATTTAATGTGGCAAAATTAGATATAGTGTAAACGGACAAAAATGACTAAATATTAATAGATGTAAATTTGTTATTTTCACACTATAGTTATTGTCATATCAAATAAGAAAAATAATTATATATATATTTCATTTTACACTTGATCTTGGAAAAGTTGTATTGCAATTGAGTGATGTTTAGTTAGGTTTTAAAACCCCAACTTTGTCCGACATCTGTGACTCTTTGACGTGTAACAAGAATTAAAAGATATAACACGTTAACATATTTTACAGAGAAATAAACCAAAGATTAAATAATAGTTGCATAGCATCTAAAGTACTTTATGGAATCAATCACATTTTAGAGGAAAAGTAGTATATTGAGAGTGTTATTAACAGATAAGTATGGTGCGGGTTTATTATTTCCCGTTCTGTAGCATGCATTGTTTGAAAAAATCAAGTGCATATTGTAACTGGCAAAGCTTACATCAAAAGCTACTTACATGAAATAATCTGTTCAACAAGTCAAACTGTAGATATGTAGACCTACTCACACACAAGAACAAACATTTTTAAATTAAAATTGAAGTTTTTTTGTTTGTGCTTTTTTTTGTTTTGTTATTGTAAGAACTGTATTGATATAACAAGTTAAAGTTTTAAAAGTTTTCTTAAAGAGTTATTTTTAATCATTTTACCTAAATATAACATGTAATAGGCCGAAGTGACTTTCCATTATTCAGGTTATTATCTGATTAGCCAGTTCATTTGTTTTTTTGGCAAGAGTGTCCAATATGTACCCCTCTTCAAAGTTTACATGCAATTTTTTAATGTTGGCCTTTTTTTTTTTTTTTTTTAATTTTTTAGTTTTTTAAATTTTGTTTCTGGTACAATTTTAAAGGGGTGGGTACATATGGAACACTTGACATTTTTTATTTATGGAAAGTTCTTTTCCATATCAAAAGAAGGGATTTTTCCAATGCACATCATTCTTACTTCTACATTGCACCCGTACAAAGTTATACTGAACTAGGCAGTTTTCTATGCATTAAAAGAATGTGTACCTTGTATGGCCAGGCTCATGTTTGTGGTTCTGGGTACATGTAAGCTAAAATACATTCTTAAGTCAAAGTTTACATAGGCCTACTCCAGGATGGTAGTGATAAGCCTACCTCACTTGAAGTCCATAATATCAAGTGAAAATTAAATTTTTAAAAAAAGCTCAGATTAGTGTGGCATATTTAGGTGGGATTCCAAATCATATTTATTAGTTAATTAAGGATGACAATGAATAACCATTTAATATTGCAATGAGTAAAGGCGACATTGGTATATTACATATAAAACAACATTTTGCTTAAGTTCATTTCAGGGGTGAAGTAATACTCTGGTATATAATATAGACTCCAAAAACTGGCTTTAAAAGTCATAAACAAAATTGTATTAATGTGCCCTTTCTATTGTAAATAATATATAAATAAAGTGACTTTAAAGGATGTTGTGTCTTTTGAATGACATCAATATATAGGCTACTGCATCATTGATGCTTGGTTGGATTACCCCAGTGGAATTTTTAGGCCTAGGAGGAAATGGTCCTCAATGTTCTGAACAAAATGAAATCATATGCCTCCATATTTCCTGTTATTTCTGAAATAAGATTTTCAGTCTGATCGTGCAAACATTTTATTGGCAAGGGTTTGCTTCTTTGAAGTAGGTAGCTTTCTAAACCTACATAGAAGTTCATGTTTATATCTGTAAGAGTTCTTGTAAGGAGGATGACCCGATTTAAGATAATAAAGGATGGTATTAATAGAAGGGCTCAAACCAAAACCCCCCGCTGTAAAGTTCATGCCTAATATTTCATCCATTTTGATGTAAGAGCTAAAAACATGATTTGGAAGTCCATAGACTACTTATGTAAAATAATATTGCTCGACCAAAAATGGAGCACAATTTCGCTCTTAACTTCCAACAAGCATGCTTTTAGCCCTAAGATTGCACAGGGTATATGAGAAAACTAGAGCTTTCTTCAGCTTACTAAAGTTGACCACTTCGGTAAAAATTGGGGCTTCTGGGGGACGAGGCTATTATCGATTGGATTACCTTTAAGAGGAGCAAAAAACAAAATCTCAGAGGTTGCACCAAACCTCACCACCATAAAATTTGAAGACCTTACTATGGGAAAAGGGTTACACTTCAACTTTTTTTACAAAGTGAGCACAAAGGTTTAGTCTTAGGACACTACTAAGACTATTGTTTGTTTGTTTTTTGTTTTTTTGGTGGTTGTTTTTGTGTTTTTTTGGTTTTTTTTGGTGTGTAAAATGGGAGTGCCAAAACCCTTTCCCCAGTTAGACTAGAAAAGTTACATTCAAAATTTAACATAGAACTGTTGTTCATGACTCTTGCATAGTACGAAAATACGGCCCATCTGCCCACCCCCCCTGCCATAAATAACAATAGTTGAAAAGCCTCTGGCTTTGATATTTATGGTAAACAAATATGGAACAGGAAAATGCTTTGTTGATTGCAAACATAAACTCGAACTGATATTCCGGATGGGGAAGCAATTTAGATGGCGGACGGTTACGTTAAATTTTATGTACTACTTGGTATGGTTTCATAGCTCATTACCGTGCAGGGAATAATAAAGTATCAATATCACAAACTGTTATTTGCCCTCATTGATGATGAGATACTATAAAGTGATTATACACCCATGAGATTATCATCATCCTCGCATGAAAGTTCTGTGGTTTCCATATGGTTCTGAAGTGTAATGAGCCAGTGGGACTGTGTACTCTGATAATACCCATTATAAATTGCTAATGATTCCAGAGGCCATGCAGCATAAAAGCCAATACACAGCACACTTTTTTGAAGAGCGCCCCCCAATTTGCAAAAAATTTGATATTTTGCACAGTATGTTGGTAATTGTCTAGGAAAAACTATACCTGCGAACGAGCATGCTCAAAAATAGATTTATCTAAAATAAGCATTTTAAATGTCTTCCACAAGACAAACGCTTCGGTGCCTTGTGCATGTATTAATTCTGGAGAAGGCCACGGCCCATAGATGTACAACACAAAAATTACGGTAATTACCAATTTGTAATACGAATTGCAGGATCCAGATGTAATAACAAGCAAATATTCGTAAAAAAACCCCAGTCGACTGCCACTGAGCAGTACACAAATGATGAATAAAAAATTGTTCTAGATTCAAAAGACACATAACGTCCATTAAAAGGTCATGAAAGACACGCCAAAAAAATTGATTTTGTAGATCGGAGCGAGCAAAAATTTGGGTTATTTTTAGACATTCGATGAATAGACCTTATGTCAGCAAGATTGGTGTGTCTGTGGTCAAGCATTTAGTACACCTTTTGGTTGACATGGAGCCATATTCATGTTGGGTATTAAGTCAGTCAACACTTCTATTTGGTGAGACTTTGCTAATATGTATTGAAAGAGGAGGCATCCAACACTGCATGAGTTACTCCCCTCAGATGTTGGTTAGGTAGAGAAAGAAACAGATGAAATGAGTCATGTCAAAAATGTGAAGGGGCGAAAGAGCAGCAGAGAGGGCAAAAGCATGTTAAACATTTTAACACTGGAAGACGATGCTGCGGTTTATAACAATAAGTACAGTGCTTTTTGGATGGCGGCACCCATCTAACCCTTTACCGAGTTAGATTATGTATAGTCTAGACCACATAGTTCAGTGGCCTTTGACGATGTATCTTAACACTTTAAATCTGGTAGATATGGTAGATTATTAAAGCAAAAAAGGATTTGTTTCCTGTCCAATTTTAAAGGGGGTACATAGGAACACTTACTTTTTTTATTTATGGAACGTTCTTTTCCATAATCAAAGAGATTTTTTCCACTGCACATCATTCTACTTCTCACAGTTATACCCATACTCAAAGTATACTGAACTAGGGCAAGTTTTGTAATCATAGAATGTGTCCCTTTGTATGGCAGGCTCATTTTTGTGGTTCTGGGTAACATGTAAGCAAATGACATTCTTAAGTCAAAGTTTACATAGGCCTACCTCCATGATTGGCTATTGCGAAGCCTACATCACTTGAAGTCCATATCAGTGAAACTAACTTTTTTAAAAAAGCGCAGATTAAGTGTGGCATTTTCGGTGGGATCACATATATTATTAGTTAAATTAAGTATGTACATGAAGTAACCATTTAATATTGCAATGATTAAAGGCGCATTTGTATATCATACCTATAAAAACAACATTTTTGGCTTAAGTTCAATCCGATGTGAATTAATACTCTGTATATAATATAGAACTCCAAAAACCTGGCTTTAAAAGTCCATAAACAAAAATTGTATATGTGCCTTTTCTATTTAAATAAGATAAAAGGGTACTTAAAGAGTGTTGTTGTCTTGAATGGCCTCATATTATAGGCTACTGCAACATTGATGCTCTCGTTGGATTACCCCAGGATTTTAGCTTAAGGAAATGTTTCTTTCAATGTTCTGAACAAACCAAACAAAAATGAATCCATATGCCCTCCATATTTCCTGTTTATTTTTCTTAAATAAATTTTCATTCTGAATCCGTGGCTTTGCAAACCATTTTTTATTTGCAAGTGTTTTGCTTTATTTGAATGTAGGTAGCTTTTCTAACCTACATAGAAGTTCCATGTTTATATTCGTACGAGTTCTTAAAGGAGGATGAACCCATTTAAGTATAATAAGTATTGATTGTAATAGAATGGCCTCACCAAAACCCCCATCCGTAAAGTTTCAGCCATTTCAACCATTTTGATGTAGAGTGCTAAACCATGATTTTGGAAGCCCATAGACTACTGTATAAATTAATATTGCTTCGACCAAATGGAGCACATTTCGCTCTTAACTTCAAACCAACATCCTTTAGGCCCTAAGATTTCACAGGGTTCTATTAGAAAAAAGTAGCTTTCTTCAGAGACCTAAATGTTGCCACTTCGGGTAAAACCTGGGGTCCCCTGGGACAGGCTATTATCGATTGGATTACCTTTAAGAGGAGCAAACGAAAATCTCAGAGTTGCCCCAACCTCACACCATAACTTTTTGAAGACCTACCATTGGGAAAAGTGGTAACTTCAACTTTTTTTACTAAATTGAGCAACAAAGGAATAGTCCTTAGGACAATACTACGCTATTGTTTGTTTGTTTTTTGTTTTTTTTGGTGGTTGTTTTTGTTTTTTTTTTGGTTTTTTTTTTGGTGTAAAACTGGGGAGTGCAAAACCCTCCTTGTCCCCCGTTAACTGAAACAAGTTCATCAAAATTTAATCGCAACTTGTTTGTTCATGACTCTGCAATAGTAAGAAATACGGCCCCCTGCCCACCCCTGCAATAAGCTAACAATAGTTGAAAAGCCTCTGCCTATTTGCATTATTTTCTGGTAAACAAAAATATTGGAACAGGTAAAAGCTTTTTTGATAGCAACAAAACTCTAATTGATATTCCTGTGCAATGGGGAAGTAATTTAGATGGCGACGGTAAATTCTATGTACTACTTGGTATTTGTTTCATAGCTTTCATTCCGGGCAGGGAATAAAGTCTCAATATCACACTGTATTTGCCATCATGATGAATGAGAAATACTATAAAGTGATATACCATAGATTTCATCATCCCTCGGCATGCACATTTCTGTGGTTTCCATATGGTTCGAAGAGTAATGAGCCAAGTGGGACTTGTTGTACCTCTGATAATACCCATTATAAATTGCTAATGATTCCAGAGACTGCAAGCATTAAAGCAATAAGCACAATTTTTTGAAGAGCCCCCCAATTCAAAATTTTTAAAAAAAGTGATATTTTTGCACAGTTGATGGTTGGGAATTGTCTAGTAACTATACCTGCGAACGAGAATGCTCAAAAATAACGTATTTTCATCAAATAAGCAATTTTAAAAATGTCTTCCACAAGACAAACGCTTCGGTGCCTTGTGCGTTTATTAATTCTGAGAAGGCCACCGGCCCATAGAATAGTACAACACAAAAATTCCGTAATTAAAATTTTGGTAATTCGAATTGGGATCCCAGATTGTACTTAACAGCAATATTTCTTGTACAAAAACCCAGTCGACTGACTTGATCCATTACAATTATAATAAAAAATTGTTTTCAAATAGATTCAAAAGCCACCCTAAAGTCATTAAAGGGCTGTACAAGGCAAAATTGATTTTGTATCGGGCGAGCCAAAAATTTGGGTATTTAGGACATTCGATGAATAGACCTTATGTCAGCAGATAGTGGTGTGTCGTGTGTCAGCATTTAGTAACCCACCTTTTTGGTTGACAGTAGCATACTCAGTTGGGTAATTTACAGGTCAGCCACACTTTTCTTCTATGTATTGGTGAGACTTTTGCTAATATGTATTAAAGAGGAGCTCCAACACTGCATGAGTACTACATCCCCTCAAGCTGTCGTTTAGGTGAGAAACAGCTGACATGAGTCATGTCAAACTGCTGGAGGTGAAAGAGCAGCAGATGAGAGTCAAAAGCATGTTAACCTTTTAACCCTGGAAGACGATGCTCGGTATAACACTAAGTCAGTGGCTTGGAGATGGCACCCATCTTAACCCTTTACCGAGTAGATTCTGTATAGTCAGTCACATAAGTCAGGGGCCTTTGAGATGGTATCTTAACACTTAACTCTGGAGATTATGTGTAGATATAAAGCAAAAAGAAAAAAAAAGTTTGTCTCCAAAAGAAATGTGAAAAATGCAATGCAAAATGAGCATTTTTGTGCGGAAAGATGCTAATGCAAAATGTGGTTTTCTTTTGGATGGCATGTGAACCCATTTTGGGGGGTCAAATTTTGCCTTAAAGAGACATGAGGGATTTTCAGAAAGAAGCGCCCCCATTTTTGTCGAACCCTGGTTTTTTGCATATTTGGAAGCTTACCAATGTATTAATCACACCGGAAGTGAATTAGCCGAATACGCCGTCTTTATGTAATAGATGATGGTAGATTTAGTAGTTTCTGTCGTGCCCGACAGAAAGTCAAAGTGCATGGTTTTCTATGGGGACGATTGTGATAACAGGTTAAGTTCAAAACAAGGTTTAACGGTTGTTTTTGTACTTGTTTGTTCAACTAAACCTTCGAAACGTTCTGGTCGGTGGTCTACGGACCGATCCAGTGAAAATTGAGAGAAAATTTGATCTCAAAAAATTCTACTGTCACTGTTAAATTTAAAAAAAATCTTTTAGTGACAAAATTGCCAAAAACCTACATAAAATGATGCGCTAAAAAACCAATTTTTAAACATAATGAATGCGCACTTCTGGAGAAAAAACTTGTTTTTTTTCTTGGCTAACAAAAAGTCTGTAAGCGTTTCATCTAGAAGTCGCAAGGATACAAATGAGTCTTTACGATTGATTCCGTCATGCATTGTATGATGTTGTGCAGTAGCACTTGATTGGAATAAATGGCATACCTCATTGTATCCTGGGACTTTATATGAACTGTGAGAGTGGCTTTGGGATGGGCTCTCAAAAAAATCAATGACCTAAACTTTATGGCTGTTGTGGATGCATTTGGATGCCATTCGTATTCGTTCCAAAAAGCATGATATGAAAATGTCAAATTTTGGAACAAAAATTGAATCCAGTGACAATTTAGTCACATTGGGTCTACACTTGCCAGGTAAAATGGAGTCATAGTACTTATTTAGTAGCGGGGCAATTGATTGTCACCTGAAGAGGGAATGACCTAGTTAGTCAGGATTGTTAACAAAACCTGGAATAAAAATGACTGTTTTGAAAGCAGGTGATTAATTCAAAGCCATAGTAGTATAGTTCAAAGACACATGCCCTCAACACTGAGATTCTGGTATGATTAGAGTTCGTCAGTGAATCCAAGATGTCGTAAGTTAAAAGCTGACCATTTTTCAGAAATTCCCATCAAACTACTATTATGCGTCTGTGGTCAGGCTGGTGAACTGGTTCTTCAAGGTAATTCGTTTACCGGAGAACCATTTCAAGGGCCACTTTAAAGATATCATTTCAAGAGACACACTGAATCAAGGTATGAAAAGTAGTTATCCTAATACAGGGCAGCACACAAATCTATCACATGGCAGATATTGCACTTACAACTTCTTGCTCTTCACATGACAATTTTTCTTTTAGTGAACTCAATTCTTAAACATCTGTGAAAATGTAAGCAATTTTCATTCATTGGTTGATGCCCCGGGTTTAATTCGTTTAATTGACCCAGGTAGTACGCGCTGGCGTATGAATGTTATTTTTAGGTTGAAGCGCTCGCGTCATAACCGCGTTTGCTACTTTTGTCGCGCGCGGCCTGCCCTACGTTTGCTGTCTCGTCGCTTATGAATCGTTTGCGTTCAACGGTTGTTCGATTGTTGTTCACAGGTGGTGGCAGTCCATTTCTTGTTGTTATTTAAGCCGAAAGCAATCGGCGAACTTTGGTTAAAGAATGACCTTATGATAAGAGGTTTAGATGAGAATAAGGTATGATTTTGGGGGAAACCGGTACTCTCTTTATAACGAACTGAATTGAAAACCCGGCTACACATTATTTTTTGCGTGTGAAGACTCGGCCCTCCGGCATCTCGTTCTTCCCCCCTCTTAAAATAAATGGTATCGCCTTTGGTTCAATTCGTCGTAAAGAGAGTACCGGTTCCCAAAATCATCCCTTTATTCTTAAACTCAAAGTGTTAATTAGCTTATTCCATCTGGATTTTATAGCTTTAAATAGTGATTTTTAATAATTAAATGGGGGTTTCCAATCATGGGAACTTTTGTGGCAGGGAGGGGTTAAAAATGAACAAAATTCAATTTTAAAGTATTAATTTACTTACTCTTCAATGAGCAGTACACTGAGATCACAAAGGTCATCTCCGTCAAATACAACATTTAGAGATGCCAAAAAAGAGGACCATCTTCTTGATTATCAAATCTCCTTGATCTTCACAACACAAAAACATTTCAATGTTGCTGTGATTTTGGTGTGATGTTTTGAAGCCGAATTTCCAGTTTCCTAATGCTGTACCAAATTGCCAAAATAGACTTTTTCCCCCCTGTTTTGGGAGCATGTCACTAGATTTGGTTTGTGGTTGGTGGTTTTTTTGTTATTTTGTTTATTTGTTTTATTGTTTTTATGTTTTTTCTTTTTATTCCCTTCTTTCCAATTTCAATTCATGGAATGGTAACCGCAATTTTTTCGGTTTCCTCCCAACTCCAAATGTGCCCACACAATATTGCTGACAACTCTTTACCTGTATTGCATATAATAATTAAGACATACACAATGCATTTAACACTAAGGGGAATATCATACGTACTCATCGATTCTGAATAGTATCTCTGCTGTTCATATGCATTGATACAGACTGGAACCGAAAAATCAGGGGTCTGTATGCAGAATCACTCCATTGGCAATTGAATATTATGCTCAGTGTATACATGCATTACCTCTTTGGCCATGCTGGAATATGATTCGAGATGGCCATTTGTGTTATTTAGTAGTTTTGGGGGAGTTTAATAATTATGCATTTTATGAACATGTGTAAATCGGCATGAAAAATGCATTCAAATTAATCCAAACAAGCTTAGTCTTAGATTCAGTGGTTTGAGACATGACTGTGAAAAAGTTTGGATGTCAAGAAAACCACCGACTTATTTATTGTAACCATTAGGATGAAAAGGGCTATTAGGAAAGCCCAGGGCAATTATAGTTTGAATGCTTTTGATTTTTTTTATTTTTTGACTTTTTTTACCTTTGACCTTGGGATGGATATGACCTTTGATAAAGTACACTTGAAATAACAAAAGAAGGCCAAGGTCATAATCAACCCTAGGGTAAATATGCTATAGAAGGGTTCCAAAAAAATAGTTCCCCCCCCCCTAAAATTCAAGGACATTTCGTGCATAACTTTCTTAAATGGAATGATTGGAAAATTTTAAAAAGTTTTGAAGAGAGGAAACATTTGGCCTCTACCACAAAAGTCGTGGCTTTTCAAACAACACCTTTGGTCAACACACACTCCCTTTTTCTAAAAATGACTGATGAAAACTTTCAGAAACAGTGGCACTTTACCGTATTTCAAAGGTCTAAAGTAAAGTAGAAATTAACAATTATTTACAAAAATGTTTTTTATTTAATTGTAGTTTTTAACTTCCTGTAGTGGGCTTAAACATTGACGCATGGGCAAACAAATAAACAAGACAAATTAATATGCAGTAAAACAAATGAGGTGCCAGCTTTAAATACGCATTTTTCTTTGCATCTCTTGTTATGAAGAAGAAGTTTATGTTTGAAATGCTGTTTCAATCACAATAAGCTTAATGGTTTTGTCTTCAGGGTCGACTCAATAGTCCATGTGCCTCCATCTGCACTGATGACATGATTTAGTGTTTACAACATGCTGTTTAACATTGCTGATGTTCTCTGTTGATGATGGTGGTTCCAAATGTGTCCCTTCGCTTCATCTCACACCTATAAGATGATATCTATATCGCTCTTCTACCAACCCCTGCTTGATAGCTAAGACGGTTTCGAGCGTCGTGCATGTATACGAAGGAGGTCGCCAGTTTCGAATCCGGCCAAGCCGACAACATGGTTTTTTTTTTCAACACTTCGTGCCGCAGGCCATCTCCAGGGAAGATTAATAAATATATACTCCTTGTCTACCTGAGAACTAAGTAGTGTAAATTTCAAAACAATTAATCACGATATTGTAAAATATACAGTTTCTTATGCTATCCGCTTTGAAAGCGAAGGACACCTTTCGAACCTAACACCTATAGATGGATATCTATCGCTCTTCACCCAACCCTGCTTGATAGCTCCAAGCTCAGGTCGGTTAGAGCGTCGGCATGTAATACTGTGGTCGCCGGTTCGAATCCGGCAAGCGCACATGGGTTTTTTTTTTCAACCTGAGTCGTGCCGCTGGCCATCTCCAGGAAAATTAATAATATATACAAATGTTTCCTTTCTTCAAAACTTGCAATTTTCTAAACCCATTCCCTAAGTGAATTGTAATGCAAGTGCAACAAAATGTGCCTCGAATTTTAGGGGGGAACTTATCTTTTGGGAACCCCGTAGTAGCTATATTATATTTTGGCACAACTTAGAACATCTCCTGTGACGAAATGTAGAAAGTAAGTGGCAAAAGAACAGGGTCTGTTACACCTTACACTGAACAGGGTATGGCACGGCTGTACATTTGACAAGCTGGAGTGCTCTCAACTTGTGTGCACTAAATGACTACGGATAGGTTGTGTGACATCGAGCAATTTAATTTGTCATATAAGACCATTTGATTGTGGAAAACGTAGGGTAAATTATAATGAAAGGGTGTCTGGGTGGTTTTTGAGACGGCGGATATTTTTTTTCTTCTACAGATATAAGAAGTTTTCATAAGAAGTGATAAAGAACATGGTCAAATTGAAATACATGGTGGTGCTAACAATGAAAAATACCACTGCCCAAATGCTTGAGTTCAGTCTATGATGGTTAAAGGGAACTAATGGCATGGAAAAAATTGAATTAAGGCAATGGAGTCATCAGTACAAAACACAGATGTGGGCATAAAAATCGCCCTGGGGCTCGCTTGCCCTCGCCGGTCATGGGACTGGGGCACAATTATAAGAAAAAAGATCTCAGGTATCTTTATTGGCAACTTGAGTATAGAAAAAACATTCATTGCGCATTTAACAAGATGTTAACAAGCTTGTTTTCTTAGAAGCTAGTATATTCATGGGGTTAAAAACATTGCCTGAGCCTTGCCCAAACGTTGCCTGAACTTGCCATACTTTTTTCAGGAAAATAATATCTCTAGCAGTACTTAAAGAGACACTGGCACATTGAAAAATTTATTACTTTGGGGAAAGGTGTTGGAAAGCTTTATAACTGCAATTATTCCTCAAACCTAAAATGTTTAAGACCAACTCATCCCCCTTATGGGTCAACAGAACGATTTTTATATTTTTTCACCGGCGACATTAATTTTACTGAAACTTACATGGTTGGCCTCACAATTACCTGATGTCTTTAGCCTCTTTATTAATGTCGCTACTGTTTTTGGGTATGTTATTTTGCGATCAAATTGAAGAACTTTTCTATTTTGTGAAATGTGCCAGTGCCGCTTTAAATTGGTATTTCAGATCCACAACCTCGTCGCCCCGAATTACCTATAAAAAGTTGTGGATTTTTATATTATCTGACCGTTAGCCTTAGCAATCCTGTGTTATTGATCGACGTCTAATTGGGCCATATCAGAAGAATTCATGAACTTCTATTGCAGTACAGTGGGAAATAAAGCAAGTGCTCTAACCCAAACTGTAAGATTGGAATCAAATAAAATTGTGAATCAGATTTTTCCGTCAAGGATCTCTAAAACCATGAATAAACGGAAGGTCTGGAATCATGAAATCAAAAATTTTGTGTTGTGTAAATTCAGTCATATAGTACGCTAGAAAATTAATAGTGTAATCATAACATTAGTTCACATTGAAATATATACTGCTGAAGCCAGGGGGGAAGGACGCCCGATTTTCGATACTAGAGTTGGAACTTTAGAGGTTTCCGAGCTCCTATGGAGCTCTATTGAAAAAATCCCTAAATCGGTATTAATATGCCCAATGGATTTCTCCAAACCGCTGATGAATTCCTTCATTTTTACCATACGGCAAAAAGACAATCTAAAATAGCATTTTTGTTCTGCAAGCTTTTAGTTGATTAGAAGAAATTTTGTGCCATTTCAAAAATCCCCAGACTGTCTCCTAAGAACTTATTTAATTTAAATTTAGTCTCATTATCATGTATTTTGGGTTTGGGGGTTCCCACATGCCTATCTACTCCACAGGCCGAACGTATACAATGCACACAAGATACCTACCGTTGCGCCTGACACAACGTATACCGGACGTATTGACAAGATCTGGCTTATATCGCACCACATTTTGCTCAAAGTTCCTTTCCAAGACCTTATTTGGTCATAGATGTTGATCACATGTTTTCCTTTCCCGAATTAATGTATGGATTCCGTTTTGTGTGTGACTTTTTGCAGCAAACCAGTTTGCACAGTTATGAAAAAAAATGACCGTTTCATGAGCCGTTAAAAACACCATAGAATCTATATAACATTTTTACTGGGGTTTATTTATATGGGTGCTGCTGAAGATAATAGTATCCCCAGCCCTTCCATGGGGGCTTGACCTCTTGGCCATGATTCACCAGGCCTGGAGTAGACTACTTCATAGTCCAGTATTGTTTTTACAGGTGACCCCTCTTTTCTGATCCATTTTATCAGTTGGCAGAGGCTGCCCGTAGTACCATTCTGACCTAATTGTGGCGTTTTTTGGTGGGCGATGGTAGCCTACGGGCTACCAGCTCTATTCGCTTGGGTTTTGACCTACTTTTCAAATAGCAGTGTTGCAGAAAATATTCGTGCAGTTATATCCTCTAAAATCTACATTTATTATATTTATGAAATGTGTGCAATTTTAACGT